>JAURVB010013381.1:0-84395 GCA_033002965.1 Piper betle | reverse complement strand
ATGCATCTCGGTCAAGTAAGAACGCTATGCCATTAAAGCCTCATCGACGAAGGATGTGGCCGCCTGGTCTCCTCTCCCCGACTGGTGGAAGTGACTCTGGCCACCATTCCTTGTCAACATGTGTGGGTGACCAGTTGTTGTCACCAACCTCGACCTCTGCTGGTCGTAGCCATCGAATACCTTGTCGAGGTGAATCGGCCGCCAAGGAAAGCCTCACCTTTCGGGCCGGCCGGAGGTGTTTCTTGACACCTCGCCACCGTCATGTGTACCATCTCTGCACCCACCCGAGCCGTGGGCTACTAATCGCCGGAAACCGTCGCCGGTGCTGGCCAAAGCAGAGCATTGATGGTGGGGGAAAAGGGCCGCCGGTGGCCTCCCTCCATCGTGCGATCCACCAGAGATGAACCTGGTCACGGGAGGGCACCTGTTTGTATCCCCACGTCGCTCCTGCCCGGAGTCAGTGAGCACCTGTTGTCGGGAGGCTGCGTTGGCGTCGGCTAGGGTGAGAGGTCGACAATGGAAGG
The DNA here is from genome assembly GCA_033002965.1 of Piper betle. Classification (NCBI taxonomy): domain Eukaryota; kingdom Viridiplantae; phylum Streptophyta; class Magnoliopsida; order Piperales; family Piperaceae; genus Piper; species Piper betle. The sequence continues at coordinate 83,871 of JAURVB010013381.1, read as the reverse complement.
GAGCAAGACGGCAGGGACCTCAGCCCAACATGCTGCTCATCGGAGATAGCCCTGGCCGACGGAGGTCACTTATCATCCTCGCCATGTCGGTCCCGACGAGAACCGGTGGTCACCGGCCATTGAGAGGCCATTGCCGGTGTCGGGCAGGGCAGGTAATCGTGCGTCGCTGGGTGCTTCTTCCCACTCGGCCATCCGCTGGAGACAACCAAGCTTACCGGATTTACCCACCATTTTCATCGTGTCGTCACCTACTTGAGTCCGTGGGTCACCAATCGTGGAGGGGCCATTGCCCGTATCCGGGAGGAGGCTTATTTTATTGGGTTTATCCTGTACAGAAGTGATCGGTGATTTATATAAGCTAATAAAAAAAATTTATTTTTTTTAAAAAATTTATAACACTTATTACAATTTGAAAGCCAATTAGACCCAATAATAACAATAAGGAGGAGGGGTTGGTAGAGGAGAAAGGTGGAAGCCGGCTTTGGCAAGCCCGTTCTACCGTGTCCGCGATAACCTGGTCATGTTCATTTGGCCGTGACCACAGCCCGGCTTTGGCACCCCGTGATCGACAATCTCTGGCCAATTTTGTATTGCCTAGCTAGGGACGTACATTTATGCATTTTGTATAAAACAAATAGCATAAATGATTGACAAATGCTGCAAATTACGCAATCCTGTTGTTATTTTAAAAGCTTCAATGGTGTAAAAGAAGGAACGGATTTTCCATTCGTATACCCAGTAAATATCTTCAATGATAGTTTTCAAATAGATCAGCAAATCAGCAATAAATGTGTATTACCAAGGCCATCCAATATTGACTATTATAAGTCTGTAAAACCTGTTTTACAGCATATTATTTTCTCATCCTCAAATATTAATTTGGATTTAGATTGCTGATTCAAGGCCATCTACTAGCGTTACACAACTCCAACAAGGTATGGGCCGATTTCAATGTTGGTGGAGTGTTGCATTATTGGAACAGCAATTTTGAGAAATCCAGGCTCATGGCCCATTTATCTCTTTCAAAGAGTAGCTCTACATACCTTTTCCCAAGCTCAAGTACCCTATTACTTCGCCGTTCCAACAATTCTAAATAATCTCGCAACGCATAGATTTATATATTACATATACCATACCTGTCAGCCTGATTCTGTATTTTCACCTATCTTTTTTAAATATGGTTCAGTTTAAGCTTACATGCTTTTATTATATCTAATTTTTTAATTCAGTAATTTTTTTCCAAAATCCAATTTTTTGTTGTAAGTAAAGTTTCTTTGAACCGGTTTTCAATTAATATTAACCTCAAAAAATGTGTTCATTGACATGGGGAAGAGCTAAGGATGCCTAATGGGTGATGGTGGCATAAAATATGTGCAACTGTCTCACACTATACAAGTATTAGTAGAGCAAATTGTACTTCCATGACATGCTTTGCTTCCCATGTTTTAATTACGATTTTACATGAAACAACCTCAACGACAAGTTGGCCTGCCACAATGTCTAACCAATAGGACAAGAAAAAAGTGTTCAATAATGACAGATAAAGATTAAGACATTTTAGTCGAATTTGAAGAAAAAGAAGAAACCTCTCCTTACCAAGCACCAATAGTGACATATTTGTCAATACAATAAATTGGATGCCTTAATTCTAATCTTATTTCTTGGAGACATTATGTCTCACAATCATAGCTAAAATTTTAAATAATATCATGAATGTTTAATACCAACAAGAGTTGAATAAACAGCCGTTGAATATAAGTAAAATGTAAATTTAAGTATTCACTTAAATCATCATCTAACCATCTGTATAACTAAAAGGCTCATATTAAATATTACAGCCGATACAAATTTTTTTCATTAATTATTATATAGAAATTTATGTATGTTAATTTAGTCGAGTCTAATTGGATTTAATAAAATTTTAAAATTACAAATAAATATTTTTCTAAATGTGGAAATTATTTTTTGTGATTAATATTTAAATAAATATAATTAAGATATTATGTATTTTTAAAAATATAAAATTTTTTAAAAAATAATTAAATAATTAAAAACAAATTAAAATGATACAAAGCGGATTTTTTAAGAGACCCGTGCATGATGATGCGTCCAATAATGAAAACTATGGCCATGACGATTTGGATTCCACACAATTCCAATCCCCCGACAATGACATAGTTTGGAGATTCTTAGCCGATTCTTTCGTTGACTTTCAAGCTTCTTGGTATCTGCCGCACGCCACCCCCTTCTTCTCCACATCACCAATTCCTCCTACATACCCATCGTTCCTACTTCCTAATCCGCCAATTCATCCATGGCTTCTTGCCCTCCTTTTGATTTTTCCGGCGAGTACTATTCCCTGTCCAGTAGTGGGGAGTGCGTGAGGCAGAGCAGCTTCTTCCAAGGAAAGCCCGTCCTCAACCAAGGAGCCGGCTATGCCGTCATCTTGGGTTTTGGGGCCTTCTTTGCCCTCTTCACTTCCTTCTTGGTACACTAATGTTTCTCTTTCCTTTATTCTCAACCAGAGGGATTTGGGTCAATTCTCATCTAATTCAACCAATGCTAGTAGCTATCCACCATGTTATCTAATTTTCATATGGGGGGAGAATTGTTCTGTTCCTCTGGCATGGATGACAATCGAATCGTCTGTAAATTATGGTTAACTTATCGTCGTGTGTTGCGGGAGAATTGCATAGGTGTGGCTCGAGAAGCGATATGTTGGATCCCGACATACTTCCGAGTGGTTCAACACCGCTGGTAGGAACGTGAAGACCGGACTTATAGCTAGTGTGATCGTTTCTCAGGTAATATAAAAAACTTCTTCCTTTACAATGCATAGCTCGTTAGCGTAGCTTGATATGATGGATTATTGATTTGGCTAATGGTGGATATGTGCAGTGGACTTGGGCAGCTACAATTTTGCAGAGCTCCAATGTCGCCTGGCAGTATGGTATTAGCGGCCCCTTTTGGTATGCTAGTGGTGCCACCATACAGGTTTTGTCTAAATCTTCTATCATCACATATCTGCTTCGGCCCTGATTCACTATTTCATATATGTAAGCTGCATGCCTTCTTGACGATGCTCATACATTAGGTGCTCTTGTTTGGTGTCATGGCCATTGAAATCAAACGCAAGGCTCCCCGGGCTCACACAGTGTGCGAGATTGCGAAAGCCAGGTCTGCAATTTGTTGTGATTAATGAGAACTTGCTCTGCTTCCATGGCTGTAAAATTGATCAGCACTTTTTGGATGCCTACAGATGGGGAACTGCTGCCCACATCGTCTTTCTGTGCTTTTGCTTCATGACCAACATAATCGTTACCGCCATGCTCCTCCTCGGCGGCTCTGCCGTCGTTAACGCACTCACGGGCGTCAATATCTATGCAGCAAGTTTTTTGATACCTCTTGGCGTTATCATCTACACTTTGGCCGGTGGTCTCAAGGCCACCTTCTTAGCAAGCTATATCCATTCTGTTATAGGTAAAATTCATGTTGTGTTCTAGCTGTTTTATGTTCATTTATATCAGCTAATACTTGCGATACTTTACCTGTGCCAGTTCATGTGGTTCTTGTGATATTCGTCTATCTGGTATACGCAGCCAGTGGAGACCTTGGAAGCCCCAAAACAGTGTACAATCATCTTTTAGAAATAGCCAGCAAATCAAGGACTTGTACTGACCCAACATCTCTCGATGTCCACGCTTGCGGCCCTGTTAGTGGGAACTACAAGGGTTCTTATGTAACCATGCTAAGCACTGGAGGGCTTGTTTTTGGTATCATCAACATTGTTGGCAATTTCGGCACCGTCTTTGTGGACAATGTACGTTTGATCATCCAATCTCAACCTTTTTCAATGCAATCAAATCGACAAGTAAAATGAGAATTTCTATGATATTGATGGAGCAGGGATATTGGGTGAGTGCAATAGCTGCACGCCCTTCATCGACTCACAAGGGCTACTTGTTGGGTGGCCTGGTCTGGTTTGCGGTACCATTCTCCTTGGCCACCTCTCTCGGCCTTGGTGCACTTGCTCTTGATCTTCCCATTACAGAAAGCGAGGCCGGCCATGGCCTCGTTCCTCCTGCCACTGCCATTGCTCTGATGGGCAAGACCGGCTCAGTTCTTCTTCTCACCATGCTCTTCATGTAAGTGCACTCACAATTACAATGTCCATCTTCTCTCAAACTATCTATGAATTGAATTAAACTAACACTCGCACCTTGATGCAGGGCTGTGACATCTGCTGGTTCAGCCGAGTTGATAGCAGTATCTTCCTTGTGTACATACGACATCTACCGGACTTACATCAATCCTGATGCAAATGGGAAGCAGATTCTCAAAGTGTCCAGAGGAGTGGTTCTGGGTTTTGGATGTTTCATGGGTGTGTTAGCAGTGATGCTTAATAAGGCCGGCGTCTCCCTCGGTTGGATGTACCTGGCCATGGGTGTCTTCATTGGTTCTGCAGTTCTTCCCATTGCTTTCATGCTTTTGTGGGCGAAAGCCAATGCAACCGGTGCCATACTCGGAACAATTATAGGTTGCATATTGGGAATCGTAACATGGATCTCTGTGACAGCCATCGAGTATGGAAGGGTTAATCTTGATACAACCGGTCGAAATGCGCCCATGCTAGCCGGTAATCTTGTGTCCATATTGACGGGCGGTTTTGTGCATGCGGCATGGAGTTTTATATGGCCGCAGAACTATGATTGGGTGAGCACAAAGGATATAACTACGGTGGAGAAGGTGAAGACTGATTTGCCGGCCGAGGAGTTCAATGAAAGGAAACTGGTGAAGGCAAAGAGTTGGATTGTGAAGTGGGGTGTCGGATTCACTTTAGTGATTGTTCTGCTTTGGCCCCTGCTCTCACTTCCTGCTGGTAATGATCTTTGCAGCTTTTTAACTACTACTACATTGATTTTACACACCTTTAACATGGGTTTTTTTTGTTGTTACAGGAGAATTCAGTTTGGGCTATTTTACGTTCTGGGCAGTGATAGCAATGACATGGGGGACAATTGGGTCGGCCGTGATCATTATACTGCCCGTTACAGAGAGCTGGGAAACCATCAAGAATGTGTGTCTCGGGATGTTTACCAATGATAGACTCATGGAGAGGATTGAAGAGATTAACTTGAAGATGCAGGCTATCATGTTGACAATCCCAGAAGCAGAGGGAAAGTATTTGCTCGAGAAGGAGAAATCAAAGAGGCAAGACTCTCTAGACTACAGATCCAACACTGCGTCGGCGTAGCAAGCAAACCGAAGGCATAATAAGGTGTTGATTTGTGGCATTGTAAGGTGTAAAGTATTTAGTTCTTGTAAATGTTGGTTGTGGTCTTTTGTCTTTGGAGGGTAAAATGTGTTGCCTACGCATGAGGGAGTAGGCATTGTGGTGCGTAAAACCAAATTTCAAAATAATTATTTTGCTTAAACATTGAAAGTCAATTCAATTTAATGAATTAATCGAGCAATTGGCTAAATTAATTTGATATAAGCTGTCCCACTAAAACTATAATTAAGCTTATATTATTTAAATATTATAATCAGAACTAAACCTGCTTAAATTAGAAATTATTTAGAATTGATCTCTTATAATAAAATTAATTATTAGTTAGTCTAAGTTGATATAAGCGTTATAATTAAAATTAGATTATGTATTATACTTAGAAAAGATTAGAATGAGAAATTAACTACTACGTGGAATTACTATGTGGAAGTAACTACTCCTGCGTGGAGACTCCGAGAGAGAGAGGTAAGACGTGAGCCCACACTTAGTACAACTAGTAGAAGGCCCATGTAGTTCATTGAAAAGGAAATTAATAACTTTCGGAACTCACATAATATTTTTATAATAATTATTATAAAATTATTATGATTATCAATTTTAGCACTAAAAAATATCAATTACATATACGTATGTGACGAAAATAATCAGCTTTAAGACTCAATGAATGATTAGAGATGCATGAATAATACCACTCATTAATTACTTAAATATTAAAGATGTTATCAAGAGTATTTAATGAATATTGATTTGCCAACTCATGATTTAGCCTTACTCTCGTATTAGCTATAAGACTTTACACTCGCTACCACTCATCTCCATACTAGTGGCCACAGATTCGCTGTATCAGTGCAAACTTGGCTGATTGGTGTAAATCATTCAAATTAGAGGAGATTAATTTAATTATTATAGTTATTTTATTAAATACTAATAATTTAAGTAATTTATACCAGTCATTCAAATGTTATAGTTATAGCACTTGATGTAGCAAATCTCTTGGCTAAAGACCCATGCAATGTGCGGGCTACATTTAAAATTTATATACAAAATGAATTTAAAAATAATTTTTAAAATAAAAATTTGAATATTTATTTAATTTTAATAAAAATTATCGTTGTATACAAATATTAAAACTAATTTTATTTTATTTAAGTAAAAAGTTTAATAATTTAATTGAATTTATTTTTTAAAAGATTTTTAATCTAGATAGAATTATGCTCTAAGATTTTTTTAATAATAAATAATAATAAATAATAATAAATAAATAAATAAAAGAATCTGTAAAAATCTAAATTAATATATTACTAATTAATAAACTTTTAATCAACTCGAGTAGTATAATTATAAATATATTAAAATTTATTAATATTTCTAAAATTCTTAATTGGAGTAGAATTAATATACTCCAGTAGTATCTAATAATAAATAATAAATAAATTTAAATTAAATAAATATTAATAAATTTATAATAAGTTTCTTGATCTTTATCACTCCTAATAAAACTAGGAGGGCATCGCATGCACTTGCTTGATATTTCTCCATCATCGTCTTTGCTTCCAAGTGCTACCATCATAGTTGGTTCATTGCAAATTTACGATGACAGTTTGGTTTATTCATAATACATGCACTCGATCCATTAACCGATCTAACAGTTCATCATCGTCCTTGCTTTGATCCAAGGTCGAATATGCATAAAAAAGTCATGAGTGGCCGGAGGTGCCCTCCGACCTGCTCTACCTTGTGGCCGTGCACAAGCACTTGAGCCTCGCCAACGTCGCCCGGATGGCCGCCGTTTGCAAGTCATGGAGGTCCACCCTCGTAGGCAACGGCTGGTTCGGCTTACCGGTGACGGCCATTTGCCGGATCCCAGCTTTCAAACAATATCCCAGTTTGGCTCATGCTCTCCGAGTCCGCCGACGATGCCAAGATGAGGGGCTTCTTCGACCTAGCCTCCCGCAAAGTCGTGGAAATATACCTGCCGGAGGCCGAGGGCAGGCGGTGTTGTGAGTCGGCGTACGGGTGGATCATCACATTCGGGAGGACATGGAGATCCATCTCCTCAACTCTCTGTCCAGAACCCGGCTAAGCCTCCCTCCCAACTCACGTTCAAAGACTTGGGCGATGGTTTCACCAACGAGGAGCTGCACGCGGAGGAAACCAGAGCCGAGATACGCAAGGGCTTCATTCACAAAGCCATATTGACGGAAAGTCCCGGCAGCGGCAAGTGCACGGTGGTGGTCATCCTCTCACCGGCATGCAGCGGCTTTCGCCTCGCCTACACCAGAATTGGAGAAGACGATTCCTGGACTCTCATCCCAACCCCCACGCCTGAGGACATACTATTCTACCAAGGTAATGTTACTTATGCTTATAACCTACATAGTACTAATAATAGTTCTAAATATTTACAAGAGTGCTAAAATTAATTAAAAGTAGCTAGATTAAACTTGAGTTCCCTAAATAATTAACTTAAATCTAAATTTAGCTGAGCACAAGCAAACATTTGTTCTATTTGACCTTACACGAAGCTAATTGATAAATATTTATTATATAAATATATGATCATGTTATAATTAATGACACTTTTCTATTATAATATGTTGATTTTGTACAAATAAATTATTTAATTATATATAGTTGATAATATTTAATACATTAAACTAGTAAAAGATCACTGGCATTACACCGAACATGTGAGAAGTTTATTATTATTTACTTAATAATAACATAAATTGAGCTTGACTAGCCTCGGGCAACTACAAGAGAATTTTTTATAGCACAACCCAGGTCTTTCCCAAAAAAAAAAAAACAGCCCACCCTCCACACCGGCCGGCGACGGCTAGACCCCGGACGATCAAACTTAGCCGAGTGCGGCCATGTCCGGCTAGGGGCAGCTAGATCTGACAGTTGCAATCCAATCCAATTGTGCGGTAGCTAGATCCGGTGGCCATCCAAGTCTAGCCCCTCGCAGTCGTATTTGGTTGCGGCATTTGGAAATGGCCACAATGGTTAGACCTGTCCCATCCAAAAAAAAAAGGAAATAATGGCCCACCTCTAGCTGCAGGGTCTTGGACCTATCTAGCTGCGGCGGCTTCGTGATCTTATTTGGCCACGGCAATTGGATTTAGCCGTGTGGCTAGATCCCGCCTCTCGCCGTCAAAAGTGGGTGGGGTGGGCACATGCGGTCCATTTGTATGAGATCTAGGTTGTCCATATAATTGGACAACCTAGATTACATCAACGATTGAAATTAAGATGGTCTTATCTCTATCTTAAGTTTTTTAAAATAATATTTTCATAGTAAAAAAGCTTAAAATTGTAAAACAACAATAATAGACGTGAACATTTAGGCAAATTAATAACAAAACTTGACAATAAAAAGAGTGGCAAAAATGTGAACCTTACTTTGTTATAGTATAATAATAACATATATCATAAAAACATATTTTTAAAATTTAAATTTTATTTCAAAATTATAATTATGAATTTGTCTTCTATTTTTTAATTAATTTATAATTTCTTAATTATAAATTTATAATTAGTCTTCTTATTAGACATCTCTAATATTTTGAATATTTATCTCTATTACCTTCGTTCTATTTAGACTCTTTAATAATAATTTTAAAATTTTTTATAATTTTATCTTCATTATAGTACTTTTAAAATAATTTTTAACACGAATTACTATAAAAAATGCTTTATCAATATAATAATTTATTTGATCTAAAATATATGTAACTGTAATATAAATATTAAATATTAAAAATAATATTTCTATTGTTATTCATGCAATGCCAGTAACATTCTAGTTAACAAATAAAGAACAATTAGAAATTATTCACTTAATAAATATTTATAGTTCAGATGGAATAATAAAACTACCTTAGTTTATTGATAGATAATAGATAACGGGAGTTAACAATTGTTATTAAAAATAAAATAATTTGTATTTAAGTTTCAGGTATATAGGATAAATATAGTTGCTATTATTTATTAGAATAATAATTTTGAATAATTTTGAATATGAAAAATAAGGACTAATTATATTTGTTTTAGGAATAATAACAATGACATAAACAATTTATTTCAGAAATAAGAATTATATATGAGGACTAATATGTGCGTTTTAATTAACTGACACTTATTAAGAAGAGTTTTTTAACGAAAATGTGAGTCCTATTGAGCTCAAATACTTATTACCGTAAGACAAATTAATGAGTCCAATTTAAACACAATTGAGCAAATTCTTTTACGAGTACCAGTGTTTTCAAACTCGACTCGCTTTATTAATTAGTATCCTAATTTATATAGCCGGCTTTGTAATCTTTCTTTCTTTATGCTTCGTCTATGTACGCATCTAAAGTTGGGAAGAAGTGTCGCCACAACTTGAATGGTCATTTTCAAGCTGCCCCGGTACTGCGATTACTGTTTTTATTTGGCAGAAGTGCTGGGCGAGATTGTTGCTGTGGCTAGGTTCTGTAAAGAAGTTGGAAAGGTTGCCTGTATGGTGTTCAAGCTTAGCGAAGGGAAGAAGTGGTGCAAGGTTACGAGTTTAGGTGGTTGTTGCCTCTTCTTGGGTGGGAACACAGCCATGTGTGTCTCCCTAGTTCCAAGTTGTTGCCGACCCAATTCCATATACTTCACCGACGATTATAAGGAGAGGTACACATGTACGGAAATAAAAGCACGCCGTGACACGGGTGTTTACTCCATGGAGGATGACACATTCACTCTCTTATATGATGCCGTCTCAACTTCTGATTTCTCCCCGCCTATTTGCGTTTCATTGAACTGTTGAAGTGTGGGATATATATGGCTTTGATTCCAAAATAATTAATTGACTACTTTCGAAACACGTGTCCTTTATATATGTCTTTTAGAATATGATATATATATATATCTGATTTGAAAAATTTTTAGTTGCTCTTATTTGTGCGCACCTCATTTATACTCCATTTGATTGAGTCACGTGTAGTCAACGTACATTTTCACTAATCATATAAATAAATAAATAATAACTCTATTTCTAAATAATATCATGTAGAAAAATAATCTAGTAATCTCACACTGAAATCCTGTTGACACAATATAAAAAATACATGTATAGTTAAAAACCCAGTAAGCACCCATAATAAAAACTTAACTTGTTCATCATTTTTCTCTTCTTCAAACTTAGTTAAAATTATATTTCCCCCTAGTATGGAAAACATATTTTCAATCTATCAAGGTTCTCATTTTCTTTTCTTCTTGATAGTCATTTTCTTCATTTCCTTCAATGGAAGCGACCTCTTCCTTTCTCCCCATCTCCACAATTTGGCTCTTTCTCCTCCCCACAATTTGGCTCTTTCTCCTCCTCTCTTCGCTTCTTTCTTCTTCTTTTTCACTAGCAACTTCGTCTGATGGCCCCGGCCAACATGAGTTCGACTTCGACTTCTTGAGTTTTTTGGGTTTGCCAGTTGGGTTTGACAAGTACCATCAATTGTGTATATAAAACTTATTTATCATACAATGAAAAATATAATTTTCCGCATTTAGATTTTTCAGGTTATGCTAACTAAGTTTCAAAATGGGTGCCTACGGCATTTTTGTCTGTACGCCCATTTTTTACATTCCATCAATTGGGTTTTATGGTGAGGTTAATCAAGTTATTTTTTTGTACTGTATTCTTTAGAAACAAAGTTAAATTGTCTATTTATTGAGATGATCAATAAATGTCCATATCCACTCTACATGGCCCAATCAAAACTGTAACACTCCAAATTCGACTCACTTGCAAACCGAACAGGAATGTTATGTGTCACCTGATTAAGTTGGCTAACCCAAATCTAATCCGAATGGATCTACTCTCGTTATCTTAAGATAAAAGATAAATATCGTTATGCATGCATGAGATGCCAGGAACCCTAACAGGATACTACGTGAATGACATGCCAAACAATTTACACTAAAAAACAATCACGATAAAATCGATAAAAATTTTAAAATATAATGAAGAAGGTTTTTCCTAAAAGTTCAATAAGGAGACCAACATGTCAAAACAACAATATATATATATATATATATATATATATATATAATGTTATAATAACAAAACCTTATCCATAAATTGGGGTCTTGACCCATCTGTTTATCTTGTCTATCACATCTATCATGTCATTCACAATTATATTCATAAACTAGGTTTCAACCCATCTATTCATTACATCTTTCACCGTCATTATATCTGTCTTGTCATTCTCAAAATATTATTATCATGTCATCCTGAAACATCATACTATAAAATGATAAAACATGACTAAAAATATAACAATCTAAACAAATATCAAGACAGGTTTTGTGTGTGTACATAGCAATCACTGCTCCCCAATCAATGCTAGTATATCACATTCATGCTTCTTTCCTACTTATATAAAAAATATGTAACTAACAAGTGTTATTGATCTAAAAATAACTATTACAAAATGGTAAATGAGAGCTCACAGTCATTTTGAAGGAAACCATATATATTTTATGCTAAACTCTCATAAAAGCATCTATTGGGGAGCCATCGGATCGTGGACCCAATAAAATCCTAAGCTGACTGGTCTGCTGACGCTTCTCTCTGTATTTTTTCATTTTCTTTTCTATCCTTCGAGATTACCATTATATCCTAAGCCTTTTTCTTTCCTTGATATTTCTCTTGGCCCTGAGTAAGAAGGCTGAACAAGTAGTCACATTCAATATCCTTTGAACCACACATTTAGACATGTATTGTATAGCAATACCCTTGAACCTCGACACTTCTTCAGGTGTGAGGAAACTCAAAGCGTGAAGTTGTCAGAATCCCTTGAGAATGAAACAACTCACTCATTAATCCATAGCCCGTTGTGAATATCACGTGCACTTGCTCATGGTACGTGCGAGTTAGTTTCTTCATCTCTCGTTTCACTAAAAACTCGATAAAATTATATATAAGCTTGTAAAGAGATTTATATAATAGGCCCGAAGGCAACTTGAGGTGGATTTTATTTTTGAAAACAAAATTGAAGGATCTCATCCTCGAGGGTTATTAACTCAAAAAATAATCGTCTAAACAACCTGTGTTAAGTGGGATTCAATAAAATACCACTTAACCTATCCCGCAACAATAATGCAAAACACAATAGAGTAAAGCAAAAGTAGGGAACAAGTCCTAAACGGACCTGGTAGGAACTCCAAGCTGGGTCTCACACCTAGGTGGCGAACTCCTACTCGTACTAACACAACAAAATTAAATGTTAACGTCCGATATGATGCATGTATCCTACCTACTCATCATCCAATCATATGTAATATACAATATAAATCATAACAAAATCTCTAACTAGAATATTCATCAATACTAGAACATGATACTAACAAAACATATATTCTTCAATACACATATTGTAACACCCCAAATCTGGTTCACACTTGTGAACCAAACCGGCATGTTACAGGCCCCTGTTAGGTCGGCTAACCCAAACCTAACTCGTGCAGATCTAATCTCAGCGTCTTAAGATGAAGATCTAACTTGGTATATGTATGTATGAGTGCATAAAACCCTAACAGGATACTACATGGATGACATGTAACCAATTTTCACACCAACACAATTACAATCAAAATTAATAAAAATTCTAAAACGAAAGGGACAGAATTTGTAAAACCCACGATTCGAGTTAGGGTTTTATATTCAGAACCGGTCGGGTCGACCGTTATTTTTTTTTCGAGTTGAGTCAGTTTCAGGACACGTGTACCGAGCCGATGCCAGTCGCGTGTATGAGCTATGAGGGTCATGCGTACCCAAGTATATGATGATAACGTCATGAACACAGCAGAACAGAATGAGTTATCAGATATATGAGAGTATGCCAGTCATTTTTTTCTATTTTTATATATAGTGGATCGTAGAATTAGTATTAGGCCGTTTACCGCGTTAGGACGCGTTCGGGCAGTTTGGGTGGGTTGATAGTTCTAGAGCATATCATTATAATTTTTTTTGGTGTTGTTTGATTTTACGGGATTTTTCCCGATTTTTATGAATTTTTTTAGGATTTAATACGAGTTAGTTATGATACTTGACTCGAGCCGGAGACGAGTCAAGTATTATTTACGAGTTTGCCACCCATTTTCACCCCGACTTTTTCTTCCCCCGCGCCCAAACCCTCGCCGCGCCGCCCCTGTTCGCGCGCCACCGCCGCCACGGCTGGCGCCGCCTGGCCGCCGATCGACGCCGCCCAGCCCGGCCACGGCGTCGCCCTGCCGCCCCGACCAGGCCCGGCCACCATCGGGCCGCCGCGACGCCGGAATCGCCACGCCTAGCGCCGCGGCTGTGTTTGGTCGCGTCGCCGATTCGGTCGCCGGCGACCGTCGCAGCCGTCATCCAGTGGTCGCCTCAGCACCACCGACCACCCAGCGACCCTCCCCGACCGGAACGGAGGGCATCGCCGCCCTGGCCGGCCGGATTTAGCGACCCAACGCCGCCGCTCTGTTTTAGCTGTTTTCCGGCGAGCCGCCTCCTCCGTTGGCCGCGTCGACCTCGTAGATGAGTCGGGCTCGTCGAGCCGGTTCCGAGGGTACCCTACATGACCCCTATCCAGCTAGTAGATACCACCGGCAATGGTTGCCGGAAAACCACCGGAAGTCGCCGGAAAACCGCCAGCAACTGCCGGAAAACCGCCGGAAAATCGGAATTTCGGAATTTGCCGGAATTCACCGGATCTTCCGCGGGGCTCACCCGGTGGACCCCGATCGAGCTTTGGACGCCGAGGAGCGCCGAATTCGAGCTCCGAGGCGCGCGACGGAACCCTAACCGTCGCCGATTGCCGACGACGTGAGGTATAATTACCTCCGATTGATTTCTTTAAAATTGATTATGATTGTTAGTATAACATGCTAGAATTAAATAATTGGCATGATAAACATATGAGTATGAGTGTAGTGATGATTGCATGATGCAATTAATTGAGAATGAATAGGGAGTGATTTAATGAGGTAGATCGAGTTGAGCATGATAATTGTGTGTGATGTGATTTATGACTAATTAGGGATGAAATGATAAGTTACATGATGAGATTAAGTGTGAATGAAGGTTCAGCGATCTAATGAGGTAGGAGTCTCAGCATGATAAGTGATCAGGACGTAACTTTGAAAAACACAATAAAATTGGTATGACTAGGATGAGTTAGAATTATTTAAATTTACGATTATTTAACTATTGCTGGATGTTGATGATTGAATTGTGATTGATGTTCATTGTGTTTGAGGCATCATTTAGTTAGCGGGCGTTAGTATTTAGTTTTGATGTGTAGGTGCGGAGTAGGAGCTCGCCGCCTAGGCGCGATGACACGCTTGGAGCTTCTACCAGGTCCGTTTAGGACTCGTCTTGTTTTACGCTCTTCTATTGTATGTTTATTTTATTATTGCAGGGCGGGTTAAGTGGCGTTTTATTGGATCCCACTTAACTCGGGCCATTTAATCGAATATTTCCGGATTAATAACCCCTCGAGGATGAGATCCCTCGAGGATGATTTCGAAAACAAGATCCACCACAAGTTGCCTTCGGGCCTATTATATGAATCCCTTCCCAGGCCTATATATATAGTTTTATCGAGTTTTCAGTGAGACGAGAGATGGAGAAACCGACTGCACGTACCATGCAGAGGATGCCGTGACAGTCAAAGCGGGCTCTGGATTAGTGCCAGCGGACTGTTCCATTCCCGAGGGATCCTGACAACTCCGCGTTTGAGTTCCTCACACCCGGAGAACGTGGAGGTTTACGGGTACTGTTTAGTACAGCGCATGTCCGGACTTGTGGTTCAAAGGGTACTAAAGGCGACTGCCTGAGAGTACTCGGCCTTCGTGCTCAAGGCCAGGAGAAATATGGAGGTAAGGAGAGGGCTTAGGATAAAGTTTCACGAGAAGTACTGAAAAAGAAGTGCTGAGAGTAGCACAGTACCAGCAGCAGAGCAGTAAGTTCGGGATGCTACCGGGTCTGCAGCCCAGTGGCTCCTCAGTAGTGCCCTTCAGAGTGTTCTTGAGGAAGTATATGGTTTTCTTTCATATGAGAGTTTGCTCTCATATCCAGCTTGTTATAGTTATTTTATTTTCCGGACCAGTAACACTTGTTACTGACGTGTTTTTATACTATATGTAGGTAATAATCATGAGTTGGAGGAGCCAGCTTGGACGGAGGAGCAATGAGGTCTTGCACACACACATGTTAGATTTCTGAATGTTTAATATTGTATTATTATGTTATTATATTGTGAATGGCATGAGTAAATGTTTGAGCATGATGATATGATGTGAATGAAATGCTAAGACAAGATAATAGAATGCAAAATATGATCAGAGTTGAGCAGCGGAAGCGTAGTGGGTTGAGACCCGAGCTTCAGAATGAATTCATAAGATGTTAGATTTTGTGTGATTGTTAATGCATGCCGACATATTTGTATATATATTATTTTGACAGGGTGGGCCCATGATTGCACTTTTAGGGGAGACCCTGTTAGTTTTACTTCAGAATTTTCATCGATTTTGCTCGTAATTGTGATGGTGTGAAATTTAATTTGCATGTCATAATGTAGTACCATGTTAGGATTTTGTGCATGCATTCATTCATGACAGATCGTATCTTCATCTTAAGACGCCGAGATTGGATCCGCACGAGTTAGGTTCGCGTTAGCCGACCTAACCGGGGCCTGTAACATGCCGGTTTGGTTCACGAGTGTGAACCGGATTTGGGGTGTTACAAATTTCCCCTAAAAATGCAATTAGGGGCCACCCTATCAAAATCATATATTCAAACATATATAAGTATAGCAACACTAGCATTCACACAGACTTTTAATTTACTATATTCATCATTCTCTGAACTTTGGGTCCTAACCCATCACACTTTTGCTGTGCTACTCTGATCATTTCATTTCATGTCATTGTCATGCCTCAAATATTTAATCATAACATGTTTATAAAATAACATCATAAACAAAACATTAAACATTCAATCACCCAATGTGTGTGTGCAGAAGACCTTATTGCTCCTCCATCCTGGCCGGCACATCCATCTCGTGCTTATCACCTACATATATATAAGAAAAACGTCAGTAACAAGCGTTACTGGTCCGAAAAGAAAATAACTATAACAAACTGGCTATGAGAGCAAACTCTCATATGAAAGAAAACAACATATACTCTACGTGAACACTCTGAAGGGCACTACTGAGGAGCCACTGGGCTGCAGACCCGGTAGCATCCCGAACTTACTGATCTGTTGCTGGTATTGTGCCGCTCTCGGCACTTCTTTTCAGTACTTCTCGTGAAACTTTATCCTAAGCCCTCTCCTTACCTCCATATTTCTCCTGGTCTTGAGCACGAAGGCCGAGTACTCTCAGGCGGTCGCCTTTAGTACCCTTTGAACCACAAGTCCGGACATGCGCTATACTAAACAGTACCCGTAAACCTCCACGTTCTCTGGGTGTGAGGAACTCAAACGCGGAGTTGTCAGGATCCCTCGGGAATGGAACAGTCCGGTGGCACTAATCCAGAGCCAGCTTTGACTGTCACGGCATCCTCTGCATGGTACGTGCAGTCGATTTCTCCATCTCTCGTCTCACAAAAATGCGAAAACTATATATATATAGGCTTGGGTAGGGAGTTATATAATAGGCCCGAAGGCAACTTTTGGTGGATCTTGTTTTCGAAATCAACCTCGAGGGATCTCATCCTCGAGGGGTTATTAATCCGAAAAATGTTCGGTTAAATGACCCGAGTTAAGTGGGATCCGATAAAACGCCACTTAACCCGTCCTGCAGACAATAAATCAAACATACAATAGAAAAAATCATAAAAATCAGAGAGAAGTCTTAACGGACCTGGTAGAAGCTCCAAGCGTGTCATCGCGCCTAGGCGGCGAGCTCCTACTCCGTACCTACACATCAAAACTAAATACTAACGCCCGCTAACTAAATGATGCATCAAACTCAATAAACATCAATCATAATTAATAATCATAAATATGAAAATAATTCTACTCATCCTATTCCTACCAATTTTATTGTATTTTTCATAAGTTACATTACTCGATTAGCATGCTCAACTCGATCTACCTCATTAGATCACTCACATTCAAGCACTATTCATCAAATCATGTCTCTTATCACTTCATTCGTAATTAAGTATTAATCACATCAATAATTAGTCCAAGCATGTTGTGCTAACAATAATCAATTTTAAATAAATCAATCGGAGGTAATTATACCTCACGTAGTCGGCAATCGGCGATGGTTAGGGTTCTGTCGCGTATCTCGGAGCTCAAATTCGGCGCTCATTGGCGTCCGAAGCTCGAACGGGCTTGACCGGGTGAGCCCCGCGGAAGATCCAGTGAATTTCGGCGAATTCCAGAATTTCCGGTTTTCGACGGTTTTCCAGCAGTTTTTGGCAGTTTTCCGGCGGTTTCCGGTGGTTTTCCGGCGGTTTCCGGTGGTTTTCCGGCTACAATGGCCGGTTGCGTCTACTGGCCAAGAAGTGGTCGTGTTGGGTACCCTCGGAACCGGCTCGGTGAGCCCGACTCATCTACGAGGTTGACGTGGCCAACGGAGGTGGCAGCTCGGCGAGCCCGACTCATCTACGAGGTCGACACGGCCAACGGAGGTGGCGGCTCGCCGGAAAATGCATAAAACAGAGCCGGCGGCGATGGGTGGCTAGATCCGGCCGATCAGGGCGGCGATGGCCTTTGTTCCGGTCGGGGAAGGTAGCTGGAGGGTCAAGGACGTCGAGCCGACCACCTGATCGTGGTGGCGACGGTCGGCGGCGGCGCGATCTACGATGCAAGCGCTGCGTCACCGTGGCGATTCCTCGCGTTGTGGCGGTCAGCTCGTGGCCTGGTCGGGGCGGCAGGGCGACGCCATGACCGGGCTGGGCGGCGTCGATCGGCAGCCAGGCGGCATCGGCCGTAGCGGCGGTGGCGCGCGAACAGGGGCGGCACGACGGCTAGGGTTTGGGCGTGGGAGAAAAGGTCGGGGGTGGAGAAGAAATGGTTGAGTGGCAAACTTGTAATTAAGACTTGATACGTCTCCGGCTTGAGTCAAGTATAATAACTAAGTCGTATTAAATCCTAAAAAAATTCATAAAAATCGGGAAAAATCCCGTAAAATCAAACAACACCAAAAAAATAAATCATAATGATATGCTCTAGAACTATCAACCCACCCAAAATGCTTGTAACGCGTCCTAACGAGGGTAACGGCCCAAAACTAATTCTACGATCCATTATATATTATAATAAAAAAAATGAACTGCATACTCTCATATATTCTGATAACTCATTCTTTTCTGTTATGTTCATGACGTTATCATCATATACTTGGGTACATATGACCCTCATGGCTCATACACGAGACCGGCGTCGGCTCAGTACACGTGTTCTGAAACTGACTCGACTCGAAAATAACGGTCGAACCGACCGGTTCTGAATATAAAACCCTGACTCGAATCGTGGGTTTTACACGTATATACTCATCATGTTGATTGATTTTAAATCGATATACCCCTTAGATCAAGTCGTGAACAGTCAATCAACGATATTATACTCACGTATCACACCAATTTGAATTTAATTAATGTGATCAATTTATTGACATTCATCAAAAAACATTACAGTCATGCAAATCAATTCTTACACTATTATGCAATTTTATCACCCATATTAAGCACAACGGCCACCAACCGTTTGCTAGGGTTTGACAAAATCAGTGAGGTGGGGACTAGAGTTTTGGCTGTGCACGGGTCCGGCCAGCAACAACACACACGGCCGGTGGCAGTCACTGCTGCCAGCAACCGAACAACATGGGAGGAGGGATGGTATGGTAGACACGGAGAGGGGATGAGGTTGGCGTATGTCACGGCAATCCGGCAAGGGATGGCAGCGGCAGTTTGCTCCGGTGTCCTGCCAGAGATGGAAAAAGGGAGTGACGGTGGCAGTTCTATGAGGAAGAGAAGGACACCGAGAGGAGCTTGGCTGGACTCACACGTGGGAAAAACAGATGAGGGAGGAGACAACCTAGGCCAGGCAACGCCTGGCTGGTGACGATGGTGGTCTCCGACAGCGGCGGCAGCCGAGCGACGAGCAGTACATTCTCTCTCAGTTCCACCAAACACGGCAGCGGCTTTTGGTTTTTGAATGGCGCCTCAAGTTGGACAGGATTTGACGACGACGAAAATGAAGCGATGACAAGGCTTCGGCGTTGAGGCCCGACCAGGGGTGGCGAGGCCAGCGGCACTCCACAAAACAGAGAAGAGTGGTGGTGAACAGGGGTAGGGAGGAAGAAAGAAGGAGGGGAGGCTGAGGTGAGTGGCTGGCAGTGGTGCAAGCCAGTGGCGATGATGCCGGCAGCTAGGTCGCCGGTGGTGGTGATCATCAAGAGGAATGGTTGGTGGGTGAAGTGTTGGGAGAAGAGGGGTGACACGAGGAGGAGAATGGTAGGCGATGACAGTTTCGTAAATTAAATTTGACTAGTCAGGGACTAGTTTCAAAAATAATAAATAATTCATTAAAAAATATAAAATAAATATAATAAAATATCATAAAATAAAATACACAAAATAAATATAAAACTATATATTCTAAGCCTATTAACCCACCCAAAATACTAATAAACACATCTTAATATGATAATTGACCTAATTCTAATTCTGTAGTCCAATGCGTAAAATAATAAAAAATAATCTAACAAACTGTCATATACTCTGATAACTTATTTTTTTACTTTGTTAATGACGTTATCATCATATACTCGGATACACTTGACCCTCATGACTCATAATATATGATCAACCTCGACTCAACCCACGTATGAAATTTGTTGTGCCATTTTTGTAAATGTGACGGTTGCTATGGAGAATCATAACTGGAGTAAGCATACTAATGTGAAACTTGTCTCAACAAATTCAGGATGACTTCTACAAGAGCTAAGCACCTGATTGTGGCCGAATGTCTTATGCCGATGGACAAGGAGGCAAGTGTAGCCCAGAACAACTGATGGGAAGACATTATTGAGTAAATCTTCTGTTTGCTCATTGGTATGTTAATTTGACTAATGAGGTTTGGAACTTTGAATAATGTTTGATCATCATCTTTTATAAGACTAGAAGGAATAATAAGATAGACATACATTATTGGACCCAATACCTATGATGATCAATAGGGTACTTTATGATACAGATTTTAATCTTTCCTTTAAAACGTTATAGACTGAACTTGAACTGGTGTTTTTGTTTTATACCTCCAATCTTTTCTTTTATATATATTATGGCAATTTTTTCATTGGAAATCACTGCATTCTTCAATTGGGTTTCGTAGGTTTATTCATAATATTGATTAAAGAGTGGGCATCTCAAATTATTTATTTTGGACTTGTGATTGATGCACAACTGAATTGACTATACCTTATTTGATTTGTCCCACCAGCTAGCCCCTTCAAGATGGCGATATTTTTTCCCTGTCATGTATCAATTGAAAGACGCTCAATTGATGGATTACAATGGTGTATGCTCTATATATGCCAAAATTTGAAGTTTAAACTCAATCTAATGCGAATAGTTTGGTTATCTCTTACACTGCATTACGTGATCTCCTTACTACAAATATGGTGATTTCACAAATAAATTTTGCATGAGCTAGCCTCAATCAAAGTTTTATAACTCGAGATTTGGAGTCAACTTGGTAGGCTATAGAGTAGAGTCCGACTCTCCAATCTGACTCAGATTCATTTATAATAAATTTTCAATCCAAGATGCACAAATATATATCAAGCTATGATAAATTATTTTCTTTAACATTTAAAATTGATAAATATATAATTTATGTTATTTTAAATTATTGATTTAATTAAACTAAAACCAAAATAGCCCATTTTTATAACATTTTTTACTTTGACTTGAGAGAAACTCAGAAAGATTTAGAAAATCAATCTTAAAACCTATCAACGGGAAGTCATTCATGGAGTTTGACTCGGGAAAATATGGAGTGGAGTTAACTCGAAGAGTTTTTAAAATTAAAAAGAGTTTTGAAACTATGGCCCCAATGACTTACAAGATAACATGATATTAGTGCTGGTGAGAGGCATGAACTTAAACATTTATCTCAAAAAAGTTTTCACAAGGCTTATAATATCTAAATATTTTCCTTTACAAAAAACTTTGTCACAAAGCTAATTCGTCTCTCTATGTTTGTAAGAGCTGTTTGTGCATCAAATTTTGATAATCAAATTTGAAATCACTTTCTTTATCTCATATACATGCATAGTGAACAATTTTAATTAGGAGCCAGGGTTTGCACTGTCAATTTCTAAGTATCTATTAAGGTCTCCCCAAAAAATCCTAAATATGTATCTATGTTTTTGCTTCTTAAAATTAAAATCATTTCATTAGTTCTACCCATTTAATTGCAAATCATAATTAATACCTACTTTTAATACTAACAATACAATTCCAAGCATTTAAATTCCTAAAAATATATTTCAAATTAAGAGAAAAAATGATTGTACTCATAGGTCTTAACCATAATAAATCCACAACTTAAAGATCGAAAGATACAATTAAATATTTAAACCACTGATTAAATAATATAACAATCAATCTCATGTAAGCATGAATTTAAACCTTATTAAAATTTCATCTAGTCTTAAAATAACATTATTCATTAAAATCTATCAAAAAATTACATTTAAAAGAGTACAGCTAAAATAATATCTGTAAAAACTCTTAAACAATTGGTCTTTCTATTTCAAATCAGGACTAGATGTTGTAAGTCAACAGATCAGGGGCTAACTGTCTAAAGTTGACAGATTAAACTCTATTTCTTCCATATTTAATCCAACCCTAGTATTAAACGCTTACATTTTAATCACTATTCAATTTTATTAAAACAAAATTATATATTTTACAAAAGCCCATATTTTTGTATGATCTATCTCTACATATATTACAATATCATTCCAAAATTTGAAATCACACTTTGATTCCATTATACATTAATTAGTCAACACTTTTTCTTGAACGATGTTATATTAATGTTGAAAACTCAACAATTATTTACAATACGGTTTAAGTAAGGTGTATTCAGTGTCTATCAAAATGGCACACAAAGTAAAAACTCAATTCCATAATAGTACTGTGAAGTTGTGAACATCAAACAATCTTTTCTTAAAATTTTCTGAGGAGCTAGGAATTGAAATTACGGTCCTTGGTTTCCGATCCTATTTTACTCGTAACAAGGTGTCAGATGAGAATAACAGTTTAATACTTAACACTAGGAAAGATTTTTTTCTCGTACTCGGATGCACTGTCAGTAGTGTAGACGTTGCGTTTTCTTTCCCACTGATAATTAACGTAGACAAAGCACTGGGATTGGTGAAAGCTGCTCATGGCCTTGTTCAACCTTTACACCTCTTCAGCATCTCACACCTTCTGAACCAGCTTTTATTTTCCCAGATTTCAAAGGAGCAGCCAGGGCAGCCAACAGCAGGATGTGGACTATCGGTTGAAGTTAAACAACATAGAATACAGCTAAATGGGCAGCAAAAAGAGCCATCATATTTTTCAGCAAATCCTAAGTTGGGGTCTAATTTTTTTCTTCCAAATAATTTTTTGATGATTGATAGATGTTGATTTCTGATAAGCAACAAAAGCTACACTTGCTTCTGCACCATGTATATTTGGTTGTTTTTACCGAGGAAGCTAAATAGACAGCAAAAGCACTTCTTTTTTACTTCTTCACCTGATTGGACAAACCGAGTTGGCGGTGGACCACAATGATCTGCCCCCCAACATGTGCTTTCGGTCAGGTAAAGTACTACACTACTAGTAGTTGCAGTTGTACACATGCCCTGCTTTGCCCGTGTACCATTTAACGCTTTAACATGGTCGTCGCCGATCTATGTTCAGGATAATATATGATCAATTTAGGTGAAAAAATTGGTTTTTTTCAGTTTAACTAGGCAAAATATCCGTCGTGTGCGACTTGTACTTACATCATGTTTTAGATACACTAATTTCGGCAAAATGCATGACAATGTGTACATATGAATAATAGACAGCAAAAATCATGGTATTTCTTAGGTACCTATATCAGCTTATTCCATTAAAAATGTTTTGTGTGTTGGTTAATTTGCATCATTTGCATGTTCAGAGACCTCGTGTTAATGTTCACCGTTGAGCAATTAATGCACTAAACAAGGTTGTTGATAGTTTGAATAAGCTAATTTGACTTGATTTTCAGAAAATAAGTGTACATACTTTAAGTTAGATGTTTGATATAGATAATAGGATTAATTTGAACGTTTGGATTTATTCCCTCTCTGTTTGGTTATATAGATTAAGAGAAAAAATAATTTAAAAAAAAGAAAAATATTTTTTTATCATTTCCTCTCGTGTGTGTGTGGATGAAAAGAAATTTTTTTGTAAAGCATTATTTTTCATTTCTTTGATTTAGTCAATGATTGGGAAAGAGTTTCCACTGTGATGAAAAACTAATTATTGACCTTTTATTTTATTTTATTTTATTTTAAACCAAACAAGTAATAGTACGAAAAAAGTACAATTTTCTTGTATATTCTCTCTCTCTCTCTCTCACAATCCAAACAGATTCATAGTTAAATATTTTTTAAAAAATTATAAATGTCCATGCCTTTTATAATAAATCTAAATAAAAATATAGAATAGTAATGTATGACTATTATATTATAGAATATTATATCAAAGAAAAATAACTTTTACGAAAAACTATATAATGAGAGTTTAAATATAACACCCTAAATGAGGTTCATTCTCGAATCAAACTGGAAAGTAACGAGTTAATCAAGTAAGTCGATTAATTCGAATATAGCCCGAAAGGATTTACTCTTGGTGTTTTAAAATTAAAGATAAATTTTATTATGCATGTATTCGATGCTTGAAACCTAACATGATTCTATGTGAATGACAAAGCTCATGCAATCACGTTTAAAACCAACCAAGAATGAGAAAATTAATAAATCATAAAATAAAACAGACAAAGTGTCTTGTGTAAGTACAGCAAGGGGTCACCTTGTCAAACAATATATAATAAATATATTTAGTAAACCATATACACAACATTTTCATTCAATTGTACAATTCATTTTGAGTCTGAACTCAACTATTTATTCATATTCAATTTACATGATTCAACTAGGTTTTGACCCATTTGTTCATTTTCATTCATACTAAACTTTTTAGGCTGGGTCTTAACCCATTTACTATTCACATACAACATCAAAATATTTTAACCCAACTCGGTATATCATCGTATTATCACTTGTGGTAAATATCACATAATCACATTTTTTTATTTCATATCAACAATCTCATCATGACATATTCATAAATATAATATCTAAAAGCATTCTATAATTAGACCGATATGTGTGCACAAGACGTCACTACTCATCTGTCCAGGTTGGCATATCAAACTATTGCTTCTTTTATATATATATATATATATATATATATAAAACACGACAAAACGAGTATTACTGGTCCAAAAATAACCATACAATCTGACAAATGAGAACTTACTCTCATTTTAAAGAAAACCATACATAACTTACATTAAACTCTCTCAAGGGCATCATCTACAAGGGAGCCATCGGGTTGCAGACTAAATAGCATCGTGAGCTAACTAGTCTGCTGATGCCTTTCTCGACTTTTTCTCATGTTTCTTTTTATCCCTTAAGACTACCAATATATTATAAACTCTCTCTTATCCTCCATATATTTCCTAGCCCTGAGCACGAATGTCAAGTGCTCTCATATAGTCACCTTCAATACCATTTGAATCATACGTATGGACATGTGTTTCATAGCAGTACCCGTGAACCTCAACACTTCTTCGGGTGCGAAGAAACTCAAAGTGCAGAGTTGTTAGGTTCCTTCAGGAATGGAACAGCCCTCTCAC
Organism: Piper betle; assembly: GCA_033002965.1. NCBI lineage: Eukaryota > Viridiplantae > Streptophyta > Magnoliopsida > Piperales > Piperaceae > Piper > Piper betle. The sequence goes on along the minus strand of JAURVB010013381.1, from coordinate 58,609 downwards.
TAATCTAGTAGCACGTGCACACTCTGATGGTACGTACAAGTCGGTTTCACCTTCTCTTGTCTCACTGAAAACTCCATATATTTTATACGCAAGCATGATAAGAGATTTAATATTATAGGGTAGAAGACAACTTGCAGTGGATTTTGTTTTCAAAATCAATCTTGAGGGATCTCATCATCAATAGTTATTAATCTAAAAAACTATTCAAATAAATGACCTAAATTAAGTAGGATATGATAGAACACTACTTAACCCGTCATGCAAACAATAAATCAATTCACAACAAAAAAACGATAAACAAGGAGTGACTTCTAAATATACCTGGTAAAAACTCCAAGCGAGGTCACACGCCTAGGTCGCGAGCTCCTATTCTGTACCACACAATAAAGGCTACACACAAGTGCTCATACCAACTATATGATGCATGCATGAAATACATGCATGTATGAAATAGATGCATGTATGAATATGATCATAATCCTAATACTAAAACTAAGCATGATACACAACATCATCCTCATATCAATCCTCATTCTAAATTAACTTTCTAATCAATTAGATAATTAACTTATATAATTATAAAATTAATACCTACTCCACAATTTCAAACATCATCCATATCATATTTAATTTCATCATCAAATAATTCGAATTATCATTAATCATTATCAATTCTTAATTATATAAAGGATTTATTAATCAATAGATTTATTACAAAATTTCAAAGATAACATATTAACAAAAATATGAACAATTCATAAAAATTATAAATGATATGTATAATGATCAAAATAAATGAAAAATCTAAATTTTGAGAAGTAAAAAGTGTCTCTCAGTGATTCGGTGTAAAATCGATGATGACAGCAGTGGTTGTGACTACAAAGGGGTGGTAGCGGTTGCCGCATAGCAAGGAGGAGGGTTGGGAACGGGGCTAGGCAACTAGGCGGCCACTCGTTGGAGCATGGTAGACAAGTGGCTAGCAGCGCTGCAGCCGGCAGAGACCAAGTGACGGCAGGGAGGGCCGAAGAGGGTAGAGAAGGGAAGCGGAAGAGGAGAAGGGCTTGGTCGAGGAGGAAGCTTGCTCGTGATGAGGGAGGCGATGGCGACAGTGCAACGGTGACTAAGGAACGGGCAAGGGTGATGGCGCTCTACCGGTGGTGCTCCAAGGAAAGAAGAAGCAGTCAGCTAGGGGGAAAGTGGAAGGTAGAGATGGAGGAGGCAGGGTCGGGTGACGGTAGCACTAACCAGTGATGTATTGTCAGTTGTGAGCTTGCTAGCGATGGTCAGATCGTCGAAAAGGGAGGAGCAAGGTGTCGGGTGGAGGTGGTGACGGGGAAAACAGGCACAAAGGCAGTTTGGTAATAAAAATTTGACTTACTCCCAACTCGAATCAATAATAATAAATAAATTCCAAAAAATACAAAAATAAAATACAATAAAATACCATAAAATAAAATAATAATGTTCTAAATTGAATGATATATTCTAAGCCTACTAACCCGCCCAAAAATAATAACTAACGTATCCTAACACGATAAACAACTTAATTTTAATTCTATAGTCAACTCAAAATAATAAAAAAACACTAGGTGTACTCTCATATACAATAATAACTCATTCTCTTATTGCGTTATTAATATTATCATCATATATTTGAGTACACATGATCATTATGGTCGACCTCAACTCAGCATTTGTGTTTTAAAATTGAATATTAAAAATAACAATAGAAGTGACCAATTTTGGCAATAAAACTCTAATTCGAGCCATGTGTTTTATAATAAAAATGCATGCAGTACATCAAATTATTTTGAGTTTGAAAATAAACATTCACCCCGAACCTCTGATGCACGAATCGGGCGATTCAGTGCGGAATCGGCCGATTTAAATCGAATTGGCATCGCGCCGATCCAATTTCGGGGCCGAATCGGTCACCGAATCGCCCGAGTTCGACCGATTCCGACCGATTTAACTCGGAATCGGAATCGGCCGATTTAAATCGGAATCGGTTTTTAGGAAATTATTAAAATACCCTAGGTATGATTTTATTAAATTATTTAAGCATGGGTAAAATGGTAATTTAGATTTTAAAAACCTAAAATCAAACCCGCTCCCCCCACCACCGCCACTCATCCACCCGCCGCCGCCCCGTTTCTGCCCTCCACCGTGCGTCCCCGACTTCGGGCTCGCCGCCGACCTCGTAACGTCGCTGCGCGACGTGTGGCCGGACCGAATCGGGCTGTGACGCACGAATCGCCGCCGACTCCAGGCCGCCGACTGTTCGTCCGATCGGGCTGCCGGCATCTTCCGACATCGCCGCCGCGAGACTCGCCGCCGACCGGGCCGCCGCCGCCGGCGGGGGTAAAAAGCGGAGGGTGGCATTCTCGTAATTAGAAGTTGACTCGAATCTAACTCGAGTTAAAAATAATAATTAATTCTAAATAATTTTAAAAAAATCTTAAAAAATATTTAAAAATATCATAAACTATAATACACAGAATAATATCAAAATAACATCAATACCTAATCTTAATATATTTATATTATGAATTGTCAAATTATTATATATGACCGATTCAACTGAACCGATTCCTAGCCGATTCAGACCAATTCCGATTCCGATTCCAACTCCCTGGAAAATCGATTCTGATTCATACAACCATGCCCCGAACACAAAAGCTTCCACGATCAATAAGTACTTATAGTTAGCAACTTGGTACTAGAAATAAGAAATAAGAATGTATGCCTCGGAAATGTATGAAAATATTGGAAATTGAATTTTTACAACCATTAATATCATTAAAAAATATACAAACTACTTTTTTATATGATTGGTTAGTAACGGTAACCGTTAAGAGAAAAGTTTCATTGACCAATAAATATCTCACCCTTAGTACCTTAAATGTGTGACAAAATTAAAAATAAAAATTCATAAAAAGACTGTTAGCATTAGCATGAAACTTCTCTAATCATTTATTAGTTTACAAAAAAATTTTAAAAAATATCAGATAATCGCTCTTATAATCTCATGGCTTACTCCGCTAATAATTTCTTCTTATAATAATATAAATGTATGGATGACGAGGCCCTACAAAGTTAGATCAAAGGTAATAATAATTGATGTCAATGTAATCCCGCCTCAGGTCGAAGCAGCCAGCACGAGCACGGCGGCTATGGCCGATGATCTTCTTCATCATGACCGGCAGACAATGCCGTCCAACCTCTCTCCCTATCTGGGTCTCAGCTTCGCCGTCTTCCTTGGGTTGCTCCCCGAATCCTACAAATCCCAACTCTCCTCCCTCCACACCCTCGCCGTGAACCTCCTCCGCGCCGAGGAGCAGCTCCGCCTCATGAAGTCCCGGAGGCAGGAGGATTCCAAGGCCAACGCCCGGGTGGTGGAGATCTTCGCCAGCCACCGCCACGCCTGGCAGGCGGAGGAGAAGCGGCTGCACCAGCAGCTAGACGCAGCGGCTGAGGCAGCTCACCCCTCCGAGCCATGGCAGCGGAGCAGGAGAAGTCCGGCGTCGAGCTTCGGGCGGTGGTCGAGAAGCTCCATAGGGAGGTGGAGGAGAGGGAAGAGGTGATCAACTTCATGTCGAGGAGGCAGGATTCGAGGGAGGAGAAGATGAAGAAGGAGGTGTGCATCTCCCATAACAAAGCTGGGAGTGTTGTGGAGGAAGCAGGGGATCAGATGTTCTATGGATCTGGGTATGGAAGAGTTGGCAAGATTAGAGCATCGGAAGGTTTGGGTGTTTGTTTCTCGGGGAGAAGTGTCGATGCGGATCAGATGGGTGCTATTCTTAGCTACAAGACTGCTCTTCTTGGCGGGGATGATTTCTTTGCTTCTTCAAGACCGGTTGGATGGCAGGTACTTTGTTTTGCACTCACTATCTTATTGTAACGGTCAACTAGTTTCAGTTTCTGGTTCTGGGTGAAATCCTGTGGCATTGGAAACTGTTTTTGTCGTTGGCTCGGCTCGTCTCCATATCTAAATTCACAAGAAGCTCGTTGCCGTTTGATAGTTTGAGCGCTTTGCCCTGCTTGATCTTTATCCAGAACTGGTTTTGAAACTTTGATGGATCACGTAAGCGTAATTGATTCGGCTTTACAATAAAGCATTTAAGCATTTACTTAAGAACATAGTGATAATAGTTTGTGGGTAAATGATTTTTTTTTTGTAGGATGTCGTGTATGATAACAACAATGATTCTCTCTATCAAACAAAACATTTTGTGTCCAGGTAAAGAACCCCAAGTTCTATTATTTAACTGTTCTTCCAATGTGATATGATTGATTTCAAGTTTTTCTGTTTACGGACAAACGGTATTTTTCAACATTACCGGACTTTTTGGTTCAGAAGAGAATCTCCTTGGAAAGTTGATGGTGAATCGAAGGGAATTGCCTCAAAACTGAAGATATTGGAGCAAGAACTGGTTGCGTTAGAGAAAGTGGGCGGCGAAGACTGTTCCCGCGTCCCTTCACTTCTAAGAAAACAAGCCTAAGAGATACCAGACTCTTCCTGGCAGAATTGATGATTTGTGCCGAAAAATTGTAAGATCAGTCTTCCAATCCGTGAAACTGAAATGGGTATCACTCTAATGATCTAGAAATTATGGATTCATCCTTTCACAAATTCTCATACCTACCGCCCCACATTTATCATTAGTGATAATTAAGTATTCAAATCTAAATGGTAAATATTGTTGCTCTCAATGCTTATATATATGTCTTCGAGCTTTCCCTGTCGTAATTGTTAGAAGGCCCTCAATCGTGCGGTTATTGATAAATCAATACAAGCCTTTTACAAATTGTTTAACCATAATCTTATCACGTAGCACGCAAGCGAGCCAACGTTGAGCTCAGAATTCAGAACGCAAAGACAGACCGAATTCTTGCTTGAAACATTTCGTTTGCATGAAAGAGCGGTTGAGACGAACCAGAAGTTGACGGCAGTGCACGCCGAAACGAAGAAGAGCGGCTGGGGTGGTGTGGCCAAACTGAGTACTAGGCGATCTGTGGATTGCGTCCGAAACCATTTTAGGGAGATACAGAGGAATATAGATATATGGTTAGCTAGAATCATGGGTGATTTGGAAGGTATTCTTGCTAAAGAGATGGTGCTTCTCGTGATAGTGATTATTGCATTTCCAAGTATTCCCTGATTTGGAAAGCTGTATATTAATGTGTAGTCACTGCTTTACTTCTCTTCTTTTTTTTCTTTTTTTTCTGTTCATGTTCAATTGCCTTCTGGTACTACGTAAGACTGATGCTTGCAAAACCTGGAAAGTAGATTTTGCAGAAAGCATATATGCAACGATTTGACGATTAGGAGAGTAAGTGAATTGTCTTTGCAACTAGAAGCATGTAATGCTAGTTTAAACATGAAAGTTCTGGTTGCTTAAGTGTGACTAGGCCCTAATCGGCTCGATTAGGGCTTGGTTAATAGTATTTACCAAAACCATTTATCATTTTGAAATTTTTTACCATACCTGTACCATTAAAATGTGTCAAAAAAGTTGTGTCATAACTGAGTTTTTACCATTTTTCGTCAATTAAACGGTTAATCAATTGTTAGATTTTCACTGTTTTTGATATCATACATTAACAATATTAAGTAGGTTATAAATTATAGTTATCTAAAATGGCTTTCTACTCATAAAATATAAAATATTTTAACCATATAAATCATGGTAAACTAATATTACAAAATAGAAAATAAGTAAGTAAAAAATTTAAACTGATAATCTCATCAAAGAGAAACTTTAACAATTAAAATATTTTAAGATTAAAGTCAAGGTAGATATGAATTTTATAATTATATATAGAATATAAAAATATGTTAAATAGGTAGAACAGTTACGACAAAGCCTTTTACTATTATCATTTATATTCGAAGCTGGCTCAGCTAAATTAATTAATTTTTTCACCATTTTCTTATATAGTTAAGTTCTTCTTTATTTTTGTTTTATTTAATTTGGATTTGTTGATAAATCGGTAAATTGGGTATCCATTAGCCCTCATAAAAGCTTATACGATCAAATAAGTTCTAGCCGGTGGCTAAGGTTTGTGGCGTTTAGATTATTAAAAAAATTAAACAAGGGGCAGTTTTACTATTATAATTAAGATATTCCTTTTTAGTAATTATATATAATTTTTCCACCATCTCATTACATAAATTGAAATTTGGAGTTGGACATATTAATTTTAGAAAAATTGAAAGAAGTCGAGAATTGATTAATCTACGAAGAGATACATGAATTGTTATATTCCAAAGAGGTCAATGTTGTTGCTGTTTTTACTTAGAGAAGGAGGTCATCAGTACATAGTATCAATTCACAATTGACTTGGCTGTTTTTTTTCAATTTTGCCACGTTTTTTGTCATATATGGATATCACCTTCAAGTTTTTATCCAACTTACTGCTATCAGCTGATTTAAATTCTAGTTTAGGTTGAGTTGGCATAATTTTATGGTCAAGCTAACTTAATTTGTATTAATATATAATTTAGTATAATTTAAATAAAATATTTATTTCAAAATTTATCAATATCTATTTTTCATAATTTAAGTATATAATAAAATTAATCTCACAAATTTTTTTTTCAAATGCTACTAAATTTTAGGCTAATTAAATAAATTCCTTTTTTATTTTAGTTCGAATTAATTCTTCTTTTTCCATAGTTCGAGTTGATGTTTTGAATCTAAGCGGGTCAAGCCAGATCGAGCCGAGAACAGCCCTGGTCCTGACTAGGGCCTCGGAGGCGGAGTCGTCCAGCTCCGGTGGCCCCTGCGGCGACGGCGATGGGGAAGAAGCGAAAAGGTCCGATCGCCGCCAGCGCTGCCGATGACGACGACATCCACACGGCGGCGAGGAACGGCGACCTTGCCACCGTCCGGTCCATCTGCCTTTCCAAACCCCTGGCTGTCAATTCCAGAGACAAACACTCCCGCACCCCGTATCCCCTCTGCCACCTTTTGGTGGGTTTTGTTTGCGGCTCTAAACTGTGAAGGTTAAATATACTGATTTTGATTGTAACAAAAACAAAAGTTTCTATCTTTGTTTGACCTTATTGTTGTGTTTTTCTTTTGCTTGTTTGAATTGTGGAGTATGGCTCTAAGATTCGTTCCTGGTTGTGATTGTTGTACGCCTATTTCATGTTTATTTGTTAATTTAGTTTATAGGTTTGTCTTTCTTCATGCCTATGCTTGTTTGATGTGCTAATTATGAGTCTGGTAGTGATAGACAGAAGAGAATCTCAGTCTTTAATCACTTTTTATGTTGTTGGTTTTAAGATTAGTTATGTTGTATCAACTATTGTTTCATGAAATATGCTGAACCCATTGGTGATATGTTCTGATTGTAATTACCATTTTTACTTAGTTATCTTCTCATTTTGCCAATGGCATCATATTTTGGGTTAATCTTGTTACAGAATTGTCTCCCTGTTATGCTTCTAAATTTATTTGCTAACTATTAGACAGGTAGTGTCATAAGGAAGTGTGTTCGTGGCTTTCTGAATCTCCGCTGCATCTATGTTCATTCCTCTGTGTTAGAGGAATTAGTGTCTTTCTGGACTAGTTCATCACTGGGCCTCATTTTTGGTTGTATTTGGAAGTGATGGTAGCTTTAAGTATCAAAGCTATGGCTTGGAGTTTTTCCATATTAATGCATTATAATTGTCACCAGTTCTATGGCTGATTAAGTTCCATGTATAGATTAGATTATGAAGAATTTAATTTCATATCATGTGGTATGCATTGCTAAAGATCATATATGTATCTATTAGAGCATGGCATACTCATCAGACCTACACATTGAACTTTCAATATTTTTCTCAGAAAGAGCACATTTCCTTGGTTAACTTCTTAATTTGTGAGGTAGATGTTCCTTTTCTTTAATATGCTAATATAATCATAAACTTTTCCTATTAATATTATATAAACCTATAGTTTGGGTCAATTTTTTTGTAATTCACGAATATCTACCAAGTTCTGAAAACCGGTGGTAATAATGCTTGATTATGGTGCAGGCAGTAAGAAAATAAAGCTATTGCTAATCTTATTGTAGTTAGGTAGAGGCTATCCGCTGTTGTTTATTCCTTAACTGTAACTTGTCTGTGTTGAGGCTGCATTTAGCTGCATGGGGAGGTCAAGTGGAGATAGTTTCATATCTCTGTAAGAACAAGGCGGATGTTGGTGCAGCTGCCATGGATGACATGGGTGCCATTCATTTTGCTGCCCAAAAGGGTCATTTGGAAGTTGTTAGAATCCTTCTTACATCAGGTGTCTCAGTCAATGCGTCCAACAGGAAAGGTTTTACACCTCTGCATTATGCTGTTCAAGGATCTCATTTAGAGCTAGCCAGGTACTTGGTAAGGAAAGGTTCAAGTCTGAGCTGCAAAAACAAAGGTGGAAAGGCTCCTCTTGATCTAGCAAGCAATGAAGAAATTCATTTGCTTCTGATTGAATGTGCAACAGATTTTAAGAACACTAAAGAAGTGAAGAAAAATAAAGAGGATGACAATACTGTTGGAGAGCACTTGGGACCTCAAAATGAAGAAAATGTAGATCAATCAGCTTCTCCAAAGCCTGAAAAGGAAAAGACTGGAGGTGAGGAAGCAGAAAACAAATTGCCTTCGCCAGAAAGGAAGAAACCTAAGGTGACACTGAATCACCTCCTCACTGGGGACGACATCGAAGAATTAGGAGAAGAAAATGCTTAGAAAATTTTCAAAATAAAATGTATTGCTACCCAGAACTCACGAGAGGTAACAACTTTTGTCTTATTCTTGTTACCCGTTTGTAGGAAGCAATGTTCTTCTTTTGTTAAGTTTTTAACAACTATTTAAGATTAAACTGGTGAGTACATTTGTAAAAATGGTTTGATGATAGCATTGAGTCGATGTTTGTGAAATTGATTAAAAAGTGCTGTCATTTTAAATTTCATCATCCTGTCTTTGTACTTGATTTCTAAAAGCATGTCCGCTTAAAGTTTGTAGGAATTAAATGGAAGAGATCGATGAGAACTATTATCGTAGCTTTAATAAGGTGAATTTTCTGTGCTTCCTAATTGTTTCCGGGATTGGAGTATGGCATCCAATAGACCATCTTACATTCAGGATTTCTTTTTGTGATGCAAAAAGATGTGAGGTTTCATAATTAAAGATACTAATAATGACTTAGTGAATCTCTAAGGGTCTGTTTGGTTATTTTGAAATTATCTTGAAATTAGATAAAAGAAATGTAAAATTAGATATCCCAAATTTTCTTGCATTTGGATTTTTGAAATTTAATCAATTTTTTTAAATTTCAGTTAAAATTAGTTTATGTGAATTTTTTTACAAAACAACATTTTATTATGAAAAATTAAAAAAATTGGGGAAAATTTTAGGAAGTATGCACATGGGTAAGAATATTTTATTTTTATCTTATTTTTTATTATTTAAATATATAAGGGAGATTTTTAAAAATTTTTATATTATTTTATTTTCATTTCATATAATTTTTTTATTTACTCTATTTTTATGTAAACCAAATGGACCCTAAATAAATAATAATTCTCTAGCCAACTATCCAGTTTGCCTTGAAAAAAAAAATGTTCTAGCGGCACAGTTAGTAGTTAGTAGTGGTACATTTATCTTTCGCATGGCAGGGAAATATACGATTACAAGAAAAATAAATATAGGCTCTCGGTGGAATAGTATGGTCATTACGCTAGTCTCAAACCCAGGCTCAGACTTCTTCATAATTTATATTTTGCAATCATTTTCTATTTACCACTTTTTCGTTATTATATTTCGATTTTGTGAAACAATCAACTTAATAGTTAGTTAGTCAAAAAATTCACAATGTGCAAGATCTAAATTACCAATAAAAAAATAAAAACTATTTAAGAACTACATCAATAAAAAGAATAATTTAAAAAAATGATTGAAATTGAATGACTAAATTGTTATATGCTTAAATTGATAAAAAAATCATAGAAGAGAAAAAGACATGAAATTGATAAAAAAAGAAAATCATAAAAGAGAAAAAGACATGAAACAATTAAATGAAGGCATTAAAAAAATATAGAATGAATATATTTAAATAACATATCATCATGTTTATCTTTTTTCTAATAATAAGGTGCTCATCATAAACGTGAAAGATTGATCGCCATAGGTTGTATCCCTCTGATACAATAAATGAGAAGGAACAAAAGCAATTAATCTGAAGAGTTACAAATTGTGAAGTAATTCTTTTTTTTAAAAGACGTCATACTTGTAACTTGTTTAGATGTAATCAGGGAAAGTAAATAATTTGAAGAGTTACAATTAAGAAGTACACTATTTTTTAGATAAATATATAAAAATATCAATTTTAAAAAGATGAACCGTTAATTAGTTAGGAGAAAACAAAAATTGTGAGGATAAATTTGAGGAATTTTTTCCCTATTACAGAAAATATCAAATTTTTCCTTTTAAAAAAAAATAATTAAGTTTTCTCAATTATAAAAAAAATTAGATTTATGAGCTCACTAAGCCTCCACTCTTCATTCCATCCTACCTTGCGACACGAGCCACATTATTATGTTTACTCTAGAAAAGCCTGTCTAAAGTCTCAACAAGGCGATGAAAAAGATAAATGGTTGGTGAATCACAGCTGTGGTGAATGGTGATCAAGTTTTGAGGTGGGGGGAGAGACATGAGGTGATAAAATGGCTGTGTGGGGTGGATTAAAGTAGCGGTTGAAAGACGAGAATTCCGAGAATCACCAGCGAGTCATAAAAACAAATTGCCGCCATCGACAACCGCATTGTGTAAGCATCTCTAAGTTCTGTCCGTAAGTCACCGCTTGCCTTTTAAGGTTGTAGTTACTTCTTTTTTTACCAGGTAAAAGGAACTCTTTTTCTTAATGGATTGTGAAAACGTTTTTCTAATCTTTTTTAAGTGGAAGACTCAGAACATGACAAAATGGAGAAACTGAGGAAAGATTAAAATTAAAAAATATGGACAGAATGAGAAACGCCACTGCTTTTCTGCTGCTCGCGGAGAGGAAAGAGGCCTCACAAGCCCAGAAAGGCAGGCATCTCTAATTTTATTAACTTATCATCATTATTCTCGTGGAGTCGTTGTTACTGCTGCTCCCACCCCTGCCCATCTCTCCTCCATGTCCGATCCTGATTTTCTTCAACTCCATCAGCTGCTCAATCATTGCTTTCCTCTCCTTTCCTCCTGATTTTTGGTACGTGATCTCCTCTCATCATTACTCCTTTTTCTTTTGGGTCACCTTATTTTTTCTCTATAAGACTAAGGAAGTCCCATCTTTGCTTGTGAACATTTTTTGTTATGTTTGTGCTTAGTCTTTCTTATTTGGTGGCCTCAATACACCTGCCAGCTATTGACAATAATCGAATGAAATCTATTTGTTGTTTGTTGTCCTAAGAGCTCCACGAGTTGATTTTGTATCGTAGATGTGTTGTTTTGGCCTGTTTAAGAAATTTGGGAAGAGGGTCAACGCCTAACCAAAAGGGTGTAACCAAAAGGGCATGATCTGACTCAACTCTTCCATGCAGGATTTGTAACAAGATTGTAGCCACTTAGATTGCGCTCTGCTTGCTCAAACAAAACCGAGCTAACCAAGTTCAAGAGATCGACAGAGATGGGGTCTTTCAAGGGAGATGCTTTGCTGGGGATCCTGTTCTTGGTGGTGGGGGTGTGGCACATCTGGACCGCCATCGTCGGCTCGTGACCAGCCCTCACACCTTCCGAGTGCGGGCATGGAGCCCTGTTCCCGGCTTCGGAGGTCGCCTCCGGCACCTGGAGCTGTACCTGGTCACGGTCGGAGCCTTCATCGACATGTGCATCGAACTGGTCTACTCCACCCACCTCAAGTTCTTCGTCAAAGGCGTCCTCAACCCTGCCCATATGAACGACTTCGAGCACTCGGGCATGCTCGTCATGTTCTTCCTCTTCGGCCTCATTGCCCTCCTCTCCGAGAATTTCCCCAGGTCCGCCGCTTTGAACTACCTTGTTATAGTGTTCACTTTTAAGTTTTCATTTTTTTAATCTCCTTTTTGATCCAAGTGCTGTGAGTTTTAGCATTTTAAGTTCACCATGTTTACATGATTGCAGGTTGTGTGGGAAAGGCAATTGTTAAAGGGTGGTGATAATGGTATCTTTATGGCTGCCTGTCATGGGTCTTTTGATGAATGAATTATGAAGAGGACCCAAAAAAGTTGCAAGCCTGTAACCATCTCGAATAAGGCAATTGTAGTAGCGAGGTGTTAACAGTCTTTCATGGGTTTAGCATATTATTTATGAATTGTGATAACGATTGACTAAATGATGATTCTGAAAAAAATGTTTAATTGGCGAGCATTGCGGATTGTTATTTCTGGGTCTGCATTTGCCAATCTCCGTGCGCAGGTCCTTCTCCTCGCCGGAGGGAGCACTGCCTTTGATAGCTGCCACTGCCTTTATTGCAGAGTACCTCCTCTTCTTCTGCCACTCGACCACTCACAAAGGTCTAGAAGGCTACTACCACCTCCTCCTCGCCCTCCTCATCGGCCTCTGCATACTCAACACCGTCGCCGGAGCTCTTGCCCCCACCAGCCTCGCCGCAGACCTGTGCAGCGGCATTCCCCATCACACTCCAAGGCATCTGGTTTTACCAGACAGCGGTCACGCTGTGCGGGCCAATGATGCCCCAAGGCTGCCGTTTGGCTGGGAATGAGATCAAATGCCGGAGCAAAGAGAGCCAACTCCGAGGGGAGCTCTTTGCCAACTTCTAGCTCTTCTCGGCAGTGTTCGTGATAGTGTCATATGTTCTGGTAGCCTCAAGGCACGGCCATTCTCAACTCAAGATCTTGCAAGTTACAGAATTGGAGGAATAGATGCTGATACTAAAATGGTGGTGTATATTTTTTTGATCATATCAATGTGTTTTTGTGGAGATAGATGTAGTGATATTCTTTTCTTGTCACACTCTTGCTTCTTCTTACTCTCAAATAGTTGGAAACCGTTGATACAAAAGGGGAGATTTTGGTTTATTTCTCTTCATTAGAATGTAAACAAAGAAATGCTCTGATATCAGAATTGCTCATCTTTTGTTTCTTCCAATTTATGGGCTTTGTGCCCTTTCAAGTACACACTTAAGGTATAGTAATTTCTCAGCACTTTTGTGAATAAACGTTCTTAATTCAGTTTGACGAACATCAGAATCATTCGCCTCTTTTGTTTTTCCGACAATGGTGTTGGATCCTCGCATGGGGCTGGCCGTTCTCTAGTTTTTGATGTATTGGATCCCCATAAAGTTGAGAGAAATATTATTGGTTTACTCTTGGTCTATTGAACTACAAATTTATCTCAAGATAGACCATCAAGTATATCATATAAAAATAAACCTCTAATTTGTCTCAATTAAACCCGTACGGACTACGAAATACAGAGGGAAAAATTCCACTAGCAGTGCTCTCTACCCATCTACCCTCTTGGACCTTGCCCGTGGCCTCAACCACAAGCTATAATAACCGACCCGAACTACCACACAAAACTTCATACTAAACCCGGTTCAATCCGCGGTCCGAAAAAGACCACCAGCCGACTGCCGTGCGTCTCATCTCATCGCCCTCCTTCTTGCCGGACAAGCAAAACCGCATTGGACGAGAACGCGGCCCCCATCTAATCCAACGGTGCCAACACTCCCAACCCCGAAATCAACGGACCGGCTTCTTCCTTACCCGACAATTCCGTCCTGACATAGCACTCGGACCATTTCCAGAAGTCAGCCATGGCGTCCCTCTATCGCCCCCACCTAAAACCCTAATCAACCCACCCATCTCCGGCGACCATCGCCACCACCACCGGCGGCGGCGGTGATGGTAGAAAAGAAGAAGACGTGAGGAGGTGAGATATCTGATACCTTGACCTGATTAATCGGATAGCTAGGTCACCGACTTTATTAGAAACCGAGCTCGCCGCGAAACCATGGCGTCTAGAGCGATCGTTAGGAGGAGGAAGCTGGTGTTGGACCAGTTGGGCGGCCAATCCCGGTTGATTTGTTCTAGCTATGGTGGGCGGGGTGCTCTGAGTGAACAACCTTGTGGAAGTGTTGATCGGAATGTGGAGGTTGTTGATGCGAGTTTCGGCACGAAGGGGCGTTCGATGGGTTTGATGACACTGGATTCATTGAACAGGAAGTTTCATGGGTCTTCCGATTTTGGGATGTGTTATTATCAAAGGCAGCGGGTGTGGTTTTCTTGTTTGGGGGATCGGTTGGTGTATGGGGTTGGATCGACAAGGGCGGCTTCGACGGCCACGGCCGGGCAGCCTGATTTGGGCGATGAGGACAAGGATGATAAATGTAGTAAGCAGACCAAGCAGGCCTCGCCGGAGGAATGTGACCAGGCAGTTGAAGGGCTCACCACAGCCAAAGCCAAAGCGAAGGCGAAGCAAGTGCAGGATTCGCAGAAAGATGCCAAGTATGTGTTGAAGAAGATCTGGTCTATGATTTTGGGTATTGGTCCAGCATTGAGAGCTGTAGCTTCGATGAGCAGGTTGATATCGTTCCTTTTTTTCTTTTGGTCATCTGTGTTTGTATGGTGATTACTATGTTGTTCTATAGTGCTGTACTGATAAATGTTGCGAATTCAGGGCGGACTGGGCGAAGAAGTTGAATCATTGGAAGGAAGAATTTGTGTCCACAATGCAACACTACTGGCTAGGTACAAAGCTGCTATGGGCTGATGTGAGAATCTCGTCGAGGTTGTTATTGAAACTTGCCGGTGGAAAGAGCCTCTCGAGGAGGGAGAGACAACAGCTGACGCGGACAACCGCGGATATCTTCCGACTCGTTCCTTTTGCCGTGTTCATAATAGTCCCTTTCATGGAGTTTTTACTGCCTGTATTTTTGAAGCTGTTCCCAAACATGCTGCCTTCAACTTTCCAGGACAAGATGAAAGAGCAGGTATAGATTGTGTTAGTTTATCGATGCCTTTAATGCCTGTCCTAGTAGAATGTCAAACAGAATAAAAAATTTCAGTACTTTCAATTACTTCTCTGAAAAAATCATATTTTGTCACAGAAAATTCAAATTGCCGTCACTGACTGACAGACCTTTGCATGTCTCAAATTGTTTGTGCTTAATGAAAAATAAATAGGTTTTACTTACCCATCCATCAGGAATGTGAAACAGCAACACTATGGAATCTACCAGAAACCTTTCTTCATACTTCTTTGTTTGTTTGACTTGTAGGAAGCATTGAAGAGACGGTTAAATGCAAGAATCGAATATGCAAAATTTTTGCAAGATACCGTTAAGGAAATGGCAAAAGAAGTCCAGATCTCACGTAGTGGAGAGATTAAAAAAACTGCTGAAGATCTTGACGACTTTTTGAGCAAGGCAATAACTGAACTTTGTATTCACCTTTGATTCTATTTTCTTTTTTCTCAAGGATACTTTTCATATTTCGTTTCAAATGAAACTGCATAAGCTCAGTAATTTAATTTGTACATCTGTTTTCTGATGCTTTATGTAGGTCAGAACTGGGGCACGTGTATCTAATGATGAGATCTTAGGCTTTGCAAAGTTGTTCAATGATGAACTTACTCTAGACAATATTAGCAGGTTACTAGTTTTGTAGTCTTTATTTTTTAGGAATAAGTGTTTGGATCACTTAGAGTTTTGTTTTCATGGCATACGAGTAGGCATTATCTATTTAGACATATTTTGTCTCTAATAAAAGCTATTTTTAAACAGGCCTAGGTTGGTGAATATGTGCAAATACATGGGAATCAGCCCCTATGGAACAGATGCATATCTTCGATATATGCTTCGGAAGAAATTGCAACAGTAATATCTTACCTCTTTTTGTGCAATTATGGTTTTTTTATGTTTTCTGATTAATCATGCTACTTCATTATTGCATAGTGATTTTCATGCCGACTTGCAGTCAAATACAAAGAAGAAAATAATTGAAATTATTTTCTTTCTTAGATGCAACCATGTGGAGTAAGCTTGATATGGGATATTTTTCGTTTTTTTTTCAGTTCCTTACATCCATTTGGATCAGGTCTTCTAAATTGCAAGATTTTGTGTTACTTTTTCTCAATGACAATTACATGTGCGTTCATTTCAGACTAATTTGGGCTTTGTTTGTATATATATACAGATAATTGACAGCATTGATCTTAAATGCTAACAAGCTTGAACTTCGCTGACACACTTTGATCTCACTAATTTCTTATGGGGGCAAATATTAGTCCTTTTCGTTGATACCTATTATTTGTAATGATGACAATTTGCTATAGCACTTGTTATTATCATTCATAATCATTATCTGCGTGCCCTTATTGATTAGGAAAATCAAGCTTTGGAGAAGTGTGTTCTTATCATAGAAAGATAGGCTTGTTAAACTGATGCAAATTTTGTTACTGTATCCCTTGGGCAGGATTAAGAATGATGATAAGATGATACAGGCTGAGGGTATAGAGTCTCTTACAGAGGCTGAGCTTAGGCAAGCTTGTAGAGAGAGAGGCCAACTGGGGCTGCTCTCAGTAGAGGAGATGCGCCAACAGGTTCAATTTAAATGCTTGGACTTGTATTGATATTTATACGGTGTTCATGCTTATTTTTTCTCCTACCACTAATTAAGATGAAGTGGAAGGTATCCTTGCTCAATATTTTTGTCAAACGGCTGACCTGAAGAAAACTTCCTTCTGCACCTTAACTTTTGCATTCTTAAGAGATAATATGCTGCTGTTTTTTGCTCCTAACACATCCAAAACTCCATGCTTGTTGCGACAAATCAATCTTTCAATTGAGGCAACTACTCTTATGAGTGTATATTTGGTTGTAATTAAATTAGTCCATTTTAAAGTTGTAGGTGACCATTTTTCTAAATTATTACATGCTACAATTGCAAATTCTCTAGGGAAAAAATGGAAGCACATAAGCTAGCAATCTATCCATCTGACATGCGCCATGCTATCCCGCTTGTCTCAAAAGCAAGAAATGATACACTTTACTTTTCTAATATTTTGAATATATGTGAGCTTCGTGTGAGATATCCTAGCTTATTTTTGTGGGAACACTCAATCAATGTTTTGCACTAAAATAGTTAGATTGTTATGAATTTTTAACGTGACAGCCAACAGATTTTGATTTTGTGATCTGGAAGTTTTGAGATAATTTCTCTAACATAAAATGCAGGGTGAACGCTTTGTTCTGTATGAATTCATGTTATATTCATCCCTTTATTGTCTTCTCATTTAAAGCCTTTTACTTGCAGCTGAGGGACTGGTTGGACTTATCTCTCAATTATTCTGTACCATCTTCTCTGTTGATTCTTTCGCGGTAATTGAAATTTATTCAGCTAATGTTCTAAGGCTGTTTCATGTTTTTGACCTTTTTCTGATGCTGACACTCTTTTGTTTAGTGCATTTACCGTGTCTGGAAAGTTGAGGCCAGAGGAAGCTGTTCAAGCTACTTTATCATCTTTGCCTGATGAGGTTGTAGATACTGTCGGTGTTACTGCATTGCCTTCCGAAGATTCTGTTTCAGAAAGGAGAAGAAAATTGGAGTACCTAGAAATGCAAGAAGAGCTCATCAAGGTTTGTAAGAGTCAAACTTCTCAAATGTTATTTCTGTCCTATTTTTTGTCCCTTATAGACCTTTTTGTATTCTTTATGGACCATTGCTTTGTTCTAGAACTTCCGGTTTCAGGCTTACAACTGCCTGTTGAATTTCTGTTTTCTTCTATATTTTGGCCTAATACTATTTATCTTTCTGTCCAACAGTTTATGTAACTAGAGAGGCTGTAGAGGATGTGGGGTGATTCATACTTCTTTTGACTTATTCTTTCATTACATTTAACTCATTGAAATTCTGTACTAATTTCTGTAGTTAAGAGATGCAATATACATGTTGAAACCTGTTCAGTTTATGCCTATCTTAGATAGTTTAGTCCTGAGGGAACTTTTAGATATTTATATTTGCTTTATTTATGAGCTTTATGTTTGAACCTACTCTGGTTTTTGCATATTTATGAGTTTGTATAGCCTAATTACCAATAGGATTGAGAAGTTTTCATGTGTCCAGTACCTGGGTATTGGTCAAAGGCAATTGCACATGTATTTGTCGTGTAACAATTAGAACACAAATTGACAATAATTAATTTTTTAAAAGTGATTCTCTGTGGATTCTTCAATCTTCATTCCATCTGGAATATAAATAGGTTTTCTTTGTTTCTTTAAACATTTTACTGCTATCGAACATTTCTTAAGTTAAATGTCACTCTTTAATAATCCTATTGCAGGAAGAGGAAGAGAAAGAGGAAGAAGAACAAGCTCGGTTAAAGGAAGCAGAACAAGGTCAGTTAAAGGAAGCTGAAACAGTTCAGGAAGATGTAGCTTTAAATGAAATGGTGTTATCAACGGCAAGAGAAGCACAGGAGCTTGCAAAGACAAAGACATTAGAGAAGAGAGAACAACTATGTAATCTTAGTCGGGCATTGGCAGTGTTAGCTTCAGCATCTGTAAGAATGAATATTTTTCTACATGTGCTTTGTCCTTGTTTGACCTTTTACTTGGAAAAATAATTGATTATTCTTGCTGTATCATTTGACAGTCTGTTAGCCAAGAGCGTGAACAATTTTTGAGTCTTGTGAATAAAGAGGTATATACTTTATTGTTAAATGGTCTCATTTTCGTCTTTGCCATCTTTATGGACGTCTTTTATGATAATAGTGATATTTTGACACCTTTTATGTCATTGTTGCTTACAGATAGAGCTCTATAATAGCATAGTAGAAAAAGAAGGAACTGAAGGCGAAGAAGAAGCTAAGAAAGCATACAAAGCTGCCAGAGAGGAAACTGATCATGTGGCAGAAATGGCTGCGGAAAACAAGGTTTCTTCATCATTAATTGACAGGGTAAGGCTTAACTTATAGCTGGTCTCTTTCATGACTTCTATTATTGTTCAGTACAGTAGACTATTTTTTCCTTTTTGAACAAGAAAATTAAACTTTGATGTAATGGTATTGGGTGAATAGTGACTGTATTGATGATGCAATGATTATGCTGTATTGCTTGGTATTTTAGGTTGATGCCATGCTCCAGAAGCTTGAAAAAGAAATTGATGATGTCGATGCTAAAATTGGTGATCGATGGAGAATACTTGATAGGTATTATTATTATTATTTTGGATGAGGTTTTGATAGGTATTACCTTTCATCTAGTTCTATGTGTTGTCATATTTTATTTTATGAAGTTTTATTACTAATTTTCAAGAGTGATGTTGGTAGAAAAGAGGCAAAGGGCTTGTATTAGAAGTGTAACAGAGATCTTTGTTAGTAAATTTTGATTAATGCTTTACCATCACTTATGTAAGGGATTATGATGGCAAAGTGACCCCTGAGGAGGTAGCCGCTGCAGCCATGTATCTCAAAGATACCATAGGAAAAGAAGGTGTCCAAGAACTTATCAGCAATCTTTCGAAGGATAAAGGTAAGTTGATTTTGGATTTCAATCAAGGTAAACTTTCGTTGTTGAATCAGACTAATACATAGATTGCTTGTTTCTTCTGATCAGATGGTAAGATTCTCGTGGAGGACATAGTTAAGCTAGGTACACAAACAGAAGATTTGGAAGTGGAAGAGGTTCATGTGTCCGAATCAACACGCCCTTAAAAGGATTTACAGCAAATTTATATCGAATTTTGTTAGTTTTTTTTATTACAATCAGTAATTTGGCGATGGAAATAGATCAGAGAACATACCAGCATTTGTGAAACGAGGAAGGCTAGTATATGGTTCACCGTCGTATTCTTTTGTGGGCGGTAAAAACTGCATCTATGGCTTTGAGATTTTAAATACTGTCATAGGTGATATGTGAGTGAATATAGCATTTTATTCTTGGAAGCAGTTGTTGAAAGGCCAAGCCTTTAACTATATAAATATATTTATCGTGAATGTAAAATCATTTTTGATTGAACTGGTATAGAATGTGAATACAGATTTTTATTTTTATTTTTGTTTTTTTGCTTTTCCTTCTTCTAATGCCAACGCAGGTTTTATGTGAAGACTTGATAGAGTTTTAGTTGTGGGATTCATTTATTTTTAAAATCCACAAAATTTTTGTCTGGTTGCGCATGCTAGTAATTTGAATGAATCCTGTTGGACGGCAGACATAATATGGTGCAATCTTTTGCGGATGAGGTGGTTCAGATGAACTGTGTTTCTTCTTTTCTTCTTCTTCTAACGTTAGTGGGTTCATTTCAGATGATATAATAATCTTCTGTGTCGGTATTTTTGCCTCCAAATCCTGACCATTTTTGGTAGCTGGTAAGTTACACATTGAATCCTTGTAAATGCAAATTTTAGACGATGATTAATAAATTTCCTTTTCTCCTTCTCAGCAAGATTCTTCCCTCACAACTGTCGCTCTCCTTATTCGATCTGTTTTATCCAGTCTTTTATTTCTTCATCGGTTCCTTGAAGTGAGCAAAATTGAACGATTCGAAGACGCAATCTGGAGGTAAAAGTTTCCTTGTTCAACCTTAAACTATACCAAGCTCAGAAAAAAACGAAGAAGAGAAAACTTGTACTATAACAGGCTCTTGAGGAAACACGGTGCCATCATCAAGTTGAACCTCCATCAAGTTCACTTATTTGGGTGCATAAACGTCAATGGGGTTTCTTAATCAATGCAACATAAGCCCAGAAACATGATAAGCAAATCAGTAACAAGGATGATAGGTATATCAGGTTGTTAGGACACTATTAATGCCAAAGCTATACGACATAAAAAGAGCAACGGTGTTGCACACTGGTAATTTGAAGCTCTCGTTTCATATAGCAAAACATTATGTCACGGAAATTCTCTCCAAATTCAATCCTAATTGGAATGGGGACTATGAACCCATAATCATGAAAATCTACCAGAAAATTTAATTAATTTCTTTGTAATGCTGGAACATTAGAATGGTTCATCATTAAGTTTCTTTCCACTGCTCAAAATTGAAACTTAGGAAATAGAATGGGCCTCCACCTCTGATCCTCTTAACCTTTACTATCATTTTATTATTACTAGTGCATTCAGTTAAAAGATAAAGAATAGTAATAGAACGTTAAAATTGTGGCTTCTATCCATAGTTGCAAGATTTTGCTGGGGTGAAAATTTGAGGCAAAATAAGGCTCGCTCGTTTTGAGTAAAAATCGGATCAAGAATAAGCCAATTGAAGCCAATTGAAGCCGGTTCTCGACACGGCAACTGAGGGGTGGAGACAAGCGAGGGGATGGGTGCCGGGTGGGGGGGGGCGTGGATGCCAATTGGGTGGGGGCGACGAAGAAGCAAGCGGCGTTGAGGGTTTGAGGAAAGAGAAGTTTCGGAGGGATAGAAATGGGTTAGTGGCATTCTCTAATTAATAGGTTAACTTGGTTTTAACTCGAATAAAAATAATAATTAATTTTAAATAATTCAAAATAAAATCCAAAAAGTATTATAAAATATATTATAAAATATAATACACACTTAATATTAAAATAATATATTTTATAATTAATAACCTCATTAATTTTGACTGATTCAACTAAACTTATTCTTATCCGATTTTTTATGAATCGGTCCAATTCAATGACTCTTTTCAATCCAATTCACATCTAATTCTGATTTTTGTAATTATACTTCTATTTTTTTCTACTCAAGAAGGTTGAGACTTGAAGAAGCCTAATGTATGATTTAACTTCAGACGGAAAATTAACAAAAGATTGGTGTTGTTTAAACAGAATATAATTCAAATTTTGAAATTTGTTAGAAACCAGATCTAGATACTGGTAATCTTAATCAAATATTATTTTCATTTTTTAAAAAATCAGATTATTGTTTTTTTTTAAAAGTCTGAATTTGCTTATCATGTCCTTACACTTCCTCCATCTGTATGCACATTTTTAACAATTTAACTCGTGAAAATTTTTTTACTTCCGGTTAAAAAAACCACTTAATATTTATTTAGAAAATTTCATTGAGTCTACTTAATATTTAATTAATGATTCAAGGAAAAATTCAAGTGAGAAAAGTGATTACCATATATACAGGCATAGGTCAGGGGCTGAATGGAGCGGATTAGAGTTGAAAATACAGAAGTATTATCATAATCATGGGAATTCAATCTGATGGCCCATTGGGCTGTTAGTGGAGTCCGGCTTATTAAAACTAGGCCCATCTACTGGTCTACCCATCTACTTTAAATTAGCATTATTATTATATTGTATGAGGACCATTACCAACAAAATCAGAGTGGCGCAGCGGAAGCGTGGTGGGCCCATAACCCACAGGTCCCAGGATCGAAACCTGGCTCTGATAAATTTACGGTTCAGTCTCTTTTTTCTCCATTTTGTCCGATCAATCTCCTCGAATAAGCGTGGAGGGGCTTTCTATGATTTTGCTGGTTTTCATCACTTTTCTTTCTTCGATTCTGAAATTTTAGCTTTCTGGGCTTCTACAATTGTTGTGTTCATCTTAATATGTACCAACCGTGATGTTTTTAACAATTAATGGGCCCATCTCAATTTGTACACGAACACCAGCGTGAAAGATTATGTGTCACACATTCAATTTTGCCCTTAGTAGAAGTGGAGTTTACACTTCCTCCAAGGAAAAAAATGCACCCTAATTGTATTACTTTTTCTCCACGATTATCAAATATATAGGTTTGTATATCTTTGGGACCTTTCTCTGATGATTTTCCGAGATTATTTCGTAGGCTATACATTCCTCGGCAGCACTATAGTCCATGGTGGCATGCACATATATAATAATGGAGTATACTTTCCAAGGTGGAGTATAGTTGGTGGTTAACCTGGGCTAGGCATAGGTGTGGAAGCAAGCATAGTCTACGATATTATTTTAAATATTTTAAATAAATGTCCCTATGGTACATATGCCTGTGTTTTTTAATTGTGGAAAAGAAAATAAATAGCTACTGTACATTTTTTACCTTGAAGCAAAAATAAAGCCTTAGATTTATCATGGACAAAAATGATATTTTCAATAATGTCTCTTTCCCATGGTTTCAAGGAATTTTTGGAAGGTAAGAACTTGACAAGTCTCCGCGACACTAGTAACTATGTTGATAGCTGCTCCTGAAACTGCAACAAAGGCCATCTCACTAAGCAACTACATTAATGCAAAATAGAATCGGAGTCCTTCCAAGCAAAAGAAAAGAACCGGAATCATTAATATTAGATGTTAAGATGATAAAATACTTCTTCTGCAAAGTCCTAAAAAACACACAAACACAATTAACATGTTAGGGTTTATCTCATATCATGTTTGAAAGTGACTGATGACTTGTATATAAGTTAATGAAAAAACTTTACTCCTTCAACTAATTTTGAGATTAAAAGAGGCATATAGAACCTAATTCAAGTTCATTTTAAACGCTTAAAGAGCCCAACAATGATATCAATAAAAGAAATAAAAATCACTTATACCCTTTAGAATCACCAAAATGATCACTTACACATATTGGACAAAGAAATGTTCATTCAACCTATAGAAAATAACACCGTTAGGAGACTGCTTGTTTCCATAATGTGGCATATGACATGGACAATTAACAATAATCAGCATGTAACCAACTGGGTGATTTACAACCACTATTACATGTGGCCAGGTAACATGAGCGTTATATTATATAGAGGCTACTGATATTTTTGAAGGAGAATTTTTATGATTCCTAGAAATTTAGTGATAGTTACAGAAATAACGACATCAAATCTCTATGATCTATCAAAAACATCACTAGAAAATATCATTAGCATATAAAAATACAAATGGTGCTTATTAATGTTGGTTTTGGGGGATGACTAGTTTTCTAATGTAGGGGATGTAAATGATCATTTAGCTGATCCTAGAAGGTGCTAAGTAGTTTGTAGTGCATCTGTATGTGGGTTTTCTTTTTACATAATAATTTATAAGTTATTTTTGTTTTTAAAAAGAAAAAACAACTAAGGGTGTCAAATTATTTTCAGGAAATAGTTCATCAAAAACCACAACTCCCAACTTATATATTTCAGGGAAGCTAGTAAAGAGATTATACTTCTAGTAAACCAGAGCGCTATAGAAGGTTTGAAAAAGAACCTATCCAGTAAGTCACCAGCAGCTGTGCTTAAACAGAGCTGCTAACTGGAGAGTGCCCCTCCCCATGGCCATCGCAGTCTTCTACATTCCCTTATTACTTAATTCTTATATAGATAGATAGTAGATTAAACATTTTTAACGTCAAATAATAAATCGGGTAATCAACACTAGCGGGGCGATATTTTAATCCACGGTTCACCTCAATAACACATGCAGCCCCCAACGCCCACTAGGTATATACATACACAGTAGCGAGTAGCGATATCTATGCATCCCAACAGATTCTCTACAAGAATCCAACTTAAGGAGAACCGAACAAACTAAACAGTTCTCATTACAACTGAACGTTGTGTTTCATCGAGTTTTTGCTTAAAAAATAAATCCTGAGAGAGGGATCCTCTTGGTCACATGGGTAATAACAATCGCCGTTAAAAAACACTACAGATACTTCGGAAACAGTGATTAAGACATTTCTCACGCACACTTTTTCTAAATCATGATAGTCGCTCATCTCTAAGCTCTTTGCAACGTAGAGTAAAGCAGAAGACAAGTAAAATAGTATATTTTATTTCCCAAACATTTCACAACCAGAGATACATTAATAACACAGTATTAAAATTGCAACAAACGACACAATTCACACGTCAGTGATAACAGTAATTAAAACATCTCTCACACGAAGTAGGCTCTTATTGCAAATCATACTAAATACAGCCAACCAGACTCTTTAGAGACAGAAACTGAAGCAGAACACGAGATTCCAAACGAGGCCAAGCCTAGCTGTTGAACCCCCAACCCTTAATTGTCAGCCCACAACCTTCCTTGAATAGCTTCTTACGGATTGTAGCTCATGAGAACGACAAAGAACATCAGGCCTAGGATCATGCCGTCCCCCTCCTGCTTTCAATGGCAGTGGCGGAGGTGGTGATGGTGATGACTTTCTCACTGGCAGCAGACTTCCTTGTTTAATGGTCAACTGCTCCATTCTTTCTGCAGCACTCGCGACTGCAGAATTTTTACTCCCGTAATTGGATACTAACAAAAGCAAGGAAAGAAAGGATCGGTTATTACATGCTGAAACAAAACCTAGACAAAACTATTCCAGATCATGCTAGCCATAATACCATTTGAATATACAAGCCAAACACACTGAACAGACGAAGCATTCAAAATGCAGCTAGTACCCGATTTGTTTCTTAATGGTGGCCGGTATCGTGGTTGCTGCTTGGCACAGCTTGTACCATCCTGATTATTTGCACCCAATGAAAAACCATATTCAATAAAATGCCGGTAATAAACATTAAACAACAGTGATCGTGTTCATAAATAAATAAAAATGCCCTAATCTTATGTTAAAAAAGAGACAGTAAAACCTACGACTCACACCTGATGATTCATCTCAAGCTTTCTTTGAACACCAGAATTAAATGGTCTACTTGTCCTTCCTGAAGCAAAGTTACTAACGGGCTTCAAGTTAGATATGGTCCAAGCACCTTTCCTAAAACCATTCTGCTCCAGTGAACCAATCATTCCAGCTGAAAAGATTTCCAAACAAAATTTCTCAGTACAAAGGAGGCAACATGTAAGAGTTGAATTCAGAAACTCGAGAACACGAAAAAAAATGACACCTACCAGATGGTGGTGTTCTTGGGACTGCTGGTCTCATACGAAGTGCTGGGGGGACATAGTAAGTCGCCTGCCACCCAATAAAGAAGAAAAAAGGGCTAAATAAGACAAATTTAAGCAAGTAACTCACCTATCAAGAAGATAAATACCACTTATATAAACACCTGGAAAAAGGAATGCTGCAGAGCCTCAGCTGCCGTAGGCCTCTTTCTAGGATCCCACGAACAAAGTAACTGAGATATAATCATATTACAAGCAAGTTAACTCAAGCATTTGGGGGGTTTGTTTAATTATTACAAAGAAAACAGTGTTGAAAAGTTAAGGGTGAACCTATTTAGCAATTTTACAAAACGAAGTTATACATTACATTTTAAAACCTGCAGTAAAAATTATTAACCAACTTTATACATAAGATACATACAGATATGAGATTGATTGCATCATCACTTGCTGATGGTATGAGTGTTGACAGATGAACACTTCCAAACTGCAAGAAATGAATATTTAATTAGATGTAGCGATACATTTCTAAAGAATACAAATTCTTAAACCTAATAGAATCTTGAACGATTTTTTAATGTTCTTTGCAGTGTAAAGGGAAAAGAAAGTGCAGAACAAGAAGAGCTATATAACCTGTGGAAACGGGTATTTAATGGCACCGGCAAGTTGTAGACCTTCCGGCCATGTCTGTGAACTTGGGGTACCAATCACACTGCAAATCTTGTATATTTCATCTACTTCGCTGAGCGTGGGTAAAAGACATATTAGCTACACTTGCATATGACACAAAACTACTATTTATACAAACATAATTACTATGCTGGACACAACCTTGATCCAGGAAATAGGGGTCGAAGAGTAAATAATTCAGCAATAATTGCACCCATGGCCCACATGTCTGCAAGAAAACAGTAGCTAACATTGTTACTAATGAACTTTATACAATTCAATGCATAACATCTGGACAGCCTTGTCAGCTTCTTACCCACAGCAGTGTCATACACAGAAGACTGGAGTAAAACTTCAGGAGCACGATACCTGAGACACACAAAACAGATGGAATTTGACAAAATGCATACATGCCCTAAAAGGGAAAGAGAAAAAAATAGTCTCAATTAACTAGTCCTTTAACACTAACCAGCGAGTTGAGACATATTCTGTATATGGTGCGTTTGAACTAACTTCTCGTGCAAGGCCAAAATCAGCAATCTTGATTATATCTTTTGTCACCAACAGATTCTCTGTAAAGCAAAAAACAGGGAATTAGTACCTTTATTAAAAAATAAGAAAACTTAGCAAATGTTAATATGTTATGAATTTCAACGTGATAAATGTAAATGCTAGCCAAAGGACATTCATTTACCAGGTTTCAGGTCACGATGAAAATAGCCCCTTTGGTGCATGTAGGCAAGAGCCTGGAACACTTGAAAGCACCAGTTTCTAATTTCTGCTTCAGAAAATAGCTTGGATCGGTCTTTAATTAACTGGTAAAGATTGCACTCCTGCATGACATGGAATTTGGCAGAATTGAATGCAAATAAGATAACTGCTTTATGAATTACGAAATTTACACACAATAAAACACCTCTTCACAGCAGGTAACAAAATTCCACTTACCATATACTCAAATACAAAATATAGAATATCTTTTTCTCTAATAACCTCCTTGAGCTTGATAATATTAGGATGGTTCATTTTTCTCAAGGACTGAAAGAGAAAAGGAGAATTAGACATTGCACTAGGCTACATGGTAACATGTAGCTAATATCTCAACAGAAACGAACCTTCACTTCTCTCAGATTAATGCACTCTTCCCATGAATAATACTTCTTCTTCATTTTCTTAATTGCAACCTGAAAATATATGTCATAATTAACATGTAATAACAAATTGAAAGTAGAAAAAGAAAATCCAATGACTGAAAAAAATAACAAACAACTAAGCAAGAAATTGTGATAACTTACAATTTCTCCAGACTGCTTATTAATAGCTCGCCAGACACTCCCAAACGTTCCATCACCAACTTCCTTAATCACCCGATACCTGCAAATGTATAACATTATCGTCTCAAGTACTTAAACAAGTAAAGAGTGACATCAATGTCAGGAACAAGTAAACAGCTTACCTCTCCATCATCCTCAACCAATCACTTCAACAAGCTATAAACAATTTCCGTAGAGAAACAAAGTGTTATGAGCTGCTTCTATGACTTACTAGTAGAAAAACGTATTCGTATTATAAGCTATAGAATAAAGAAAGTTTTCAGATGAGTCCCCCATTAGGTTTGAGCCACCACAAAAGAACAGCTAATATCAAGAGGGAACGCTCTGAAGCCTTATGTAGGATTCACTTCCAATGTTCTTAATGCATGAAGCTGCCACACATTTTCACATCATAGTTCCCAGCTTAAGAAAAGTGGAATTCAATTGGAGCATCCATTGGATACAGCTGGAAAATAAAGATTGTACTGGTAACGACTTGCTTCTGAGACAGTTCTAGAATTCCTAAATGACGTAATTCCCTCCTGCATACCGTTATCCTAGCTCCATCAACGTCAAAGTATAAGTCACAGATCAACCTAAGGCTCCAGCATCAGTAGAAAAGGAAATTCATAGTCCTCCAAGTAATGCAGAGAGTTCTCTAGAAAAGACCTCAACCTGGGAGCAAACGAATAAAACAAAAAGAAATATTAGCAATTGTAATTGAGCACAACCAACCCAAAGCATGGGTGCATGCAACTAGCAAAACATAAAATATACTAACTTAAATTCTTTCCCGTGCCCTGATACATTTCAGACCAGACAAAGACATAACCCAATTTTTGCTCCCAAGAAGAAATCCTGCAAAACTTACATATCATGAAGAACGAACTGGAAGAAACAGACGCATTTCAAGCTAAAGAACATGAATAGACACTAACCTGCCAGAGGGAAACCTCTGACCAGATCCAATATTAAAAGAAATCCGCATTAGGCTTTCCTTGACGACAAAGCAAGAGAAATGCCCGATCAAGTAGAGTTGACTAAAGAAACAAGGTATTGACCGAGAATAAGAAACTGCCAGTCAAGAATTTCCTGGAAAGATAAGAACCGTGGCTGGTTGCAGTATGACAAACCGCAGACTTGCTCCATGTCTTGGGTACAGCAGCTACACCCTTGATGAAGGGATTTGAACAAAATCAGTAAGGCAAATAATCAAATTTCTAATCAAGAACAGGATAAACCGTACTTGCAAACATATCAAATGGCAATTAGAGAGCCATGCCAACACGATCGGCTAAATAAGTCATACAATTCTAATAATACTATCCTAACAACATATTTCGATCCAACACAAAAATAACAGCACACCACATGATCAATAACTAGCAGTCAATTTAAAATATATTTTTTAAAAAAACTATTCCATTTATAGGTGATTTGATTTTTTTCTTTTTTGCAAAAAAAATCAGATCATAGCACAAAGAGATTAAAATTAATCCACAAATCCAACCAAAAAGGAATTAAAATTAAATATGTACAAGGGAATAAACAAACCCTATGGTGGAAGATCTGGTCCAGACAAACAAAAAAAATCGATGTAACATAAACCAAAATCCGGATTCTAAGGCACCCATCCATCAGATAAATTTACAACAAATAATTAAAAACAAAACAATTGCATGAATTAGGGCCACTTCTTAGGACAAATAGGAACAAACGGCAGAGGCGTGCATCAGATCTGATCAAAATGGCCAACAACAACAACAAGCCGTCAACCAAATCAGAAGAGAAAAGGAGAGGGGAGGGGGAGCGAGAGAAACAAACTGGTATGCCGAGAGGCATAAGCGGAGGAGGTAGCGTCGCAGAAAAAGAAGGGGTTTCGGCCTCCGAACGACGACTCCACACCTTCCCACCCCTCCACCCTTCCTACCCACCCACCCACCTTCCTCCTTTTCGTCTCTCCTCTTCTTCTGTCTGTTGTTTGTTGCGGTGATGGTTGTTTTGTCGTGTTGCCCAAATATCACAAAACCTCTTCCGCCACCTGCGCGCTGCGATCCCATGGGGAAATTATATTCCCTCTCTTTTTTCTTTTTCCCTCCCACTTTTCTTTCTAATTTCAGTTTTCACCCACCTGAAGATGTCAAAACGTATGTCAGACTGTCAATTAGGCGTCACCGATTCGACCAAACTTTTATTTCGAGTTCCCTCCATTTCATTCAATGGGCTTCAAAGTTGACTTCAAGTCTTGGCACCAAAAAGTTTGATCGTTATAATAATATAATTATCATAAAGGGGAATTTTTAATAATGATAAAATTGTCCTCCAACTTAAAAATAGAGCGGCCGCTGGACAATAACTACGATAGACATGGGACAACCACAACCAGGCCCCAAGGCTAGGGGTGGTCAGGTCACCTGCAGTCAAGGGCTACCACCTCTGGCCTTGCTGCCCTGTCTCTGAGGCAGCCAAACTTGGCTACCCTTAGCCTTGTGGCAGCCAGGTCTGCCCTCCCTGGCCAACAATAGCCAGATCAAGCCACCCATGGCCCTAAGGCAGTCGGACCTGGTCTCCTTCAGGTTAGGATTTTAGTTGCTTGTTGTCTTTCCTGGTTTGAACTTTCGAGTCAGTTTAGCTTTTAAACCATGAGTATAGGCCCAAATGACCATATAAATATGGGCACAAATGGCCATATCAGTATGTTATAGATGCTGAGTATACCAATATAAAGATGATAGTTTCAGGTATACTCCAACAGAGTATAGGTTATCAGCATATACTCGAGGTATACAATTTTTTTTTGCTTATGTTAGCCTAAGGTTTTAAAGCTAGATTTAGGCCGTTGCAGTGTTTAATATATATTTGGGCTTTTAGGGTATCTCATTTACATGCATCTTAAGGATTTTAGATTACCAGATTGCCCCTGTGGTCAGTTTGCTTTGAGTCTTAGTTCTTCTCCCTGTTGAGTATAAGATTTTGAGGCCAATTTAGCTTACATGCCTTGATTTTTGTCTATTAAGTCACTTTTTAGGCTACGAGTTAGTTTCAATTTTTGTCAGCGTCGATCTAAACTTTCCAACTATATATATTGTATATACCTTAGGTGGACCCCACTAGGCCATAAGTTGTCGAGCATTCCAATTGTGTCATGTGGCAATATTTGGTTTGGTCACACCAGCCCTAGCTTTCACCTAGTTATTTTTCTACATTTTCAAAGTTATTATACCCCTTGCGCCGTCGCCACTTTGGGCCACTGCTAGTGAGTCTACTGCCCTCCTCTGGCTGGTAGATCGGTATGATAGTGACCACCTCGCAGCCGGCTATTGACCCATACTCATCACCGCCATTGGCACTGCCACAATTGCCATCGGCAACGACTTTGTTCCTCGGGTTTCCACCACTTTTTGGCTCATTTTTGGAGTTCGCAAGCCTCCTCCGGCAAGGCCGACCACCTCAACACCTTCCTCTCGTCGAGGTCTTCGATTTGAGACCAGCCCCATCCTCCATCATGGCCGCGATTGCCACCGATGACTCACACTACCCCAACGGCGTTTCTATCACTTTCCGGCCATTTTATAGCCATCACCGGCCAAACACCACTTCGATTTGAGACCAGCCCCATCCTCCATCATGGCCGCAATTGCCACCGATGACTCACACTACCCCAACGGCGTTTCTATCACTTTCCGGCCATTTTATAGCCATCACCGGCCAAACACCACCAACCATCACCTCAGATAGTTTCCCCTCGCCGAGGTTGTACTTTTAAGAACACCCTCGAACCCTTCCATGGTTGCGATCGCCGCCAGCGACGTCACCATACCCAACAGTGATTTCATCCATTCTCGGCTATTTTCCGATCAGTCGCTAACCAAAATTCATCGATCGTCGCCACCATCACACACCCCATCCTCCCCTTTGTCAATCGTGACAGGTGGTAGCCCCGCTATGCGGCCATTGGTGTTTTTCAGCAAAGGGCACCAACAGCCTGTTTGGTGTCATGTTTGCCTTGTTCACGTCCACCTAGCCCACCCGTGTTTACTTGCTCGAGTCCGCATCCACCAAGTCTAGCCCAACCCAACTTATAGTTAACATGAACCGAGTTAATTCGGCTTGACTCGGTCCAGTTTAGCTCATTCGACTCAGTCTAGTTCAACCTAATTGACTTGATTTCTTTTTTTAGCCATTTTCGGATCGTTTTCATCTGTTTTTTGATCGTTTTCGATAATTCAAGACATCCTACATTAGTTTAAATGGATATTCATATTGTTTGATATATTTAGATGTTATGAGTATTTTTCTTTATTTATTATATATTTGTTTACTTATTTATTTATTTATTCATTATTATTTATTTCTAGTTATTTATATATTTGTCGATTATGATGAATGCTTGCATAATTATTTATTATTATTAATGATATATTTACTTATTAATATTTATCTTATTCATGTTTATTAAATGTATTTATTTATTTGTTCGCTCGAGCATATGTTATTATTTATTTGTGTTAATTATATATATTCTTGTATTTGATAGCTATACTATTATTATTCATAATTAATTGTTATTGATCATTTATTTTCTTAATTAATTATCCATTTAAATAATTAATTAATTATTTACGAATTTATTTATTTATTTACTTACTAACTCGTGCATGTATTAATATTTACTTCCATTTAGTTGCAAATCATGTTGTATTATTTATATTATTTTCGTTTCTTTATTAATGCATCATTTATTTATTTCTATTCATTTATTGATGAATGAGTTTATTAATTTAATTATTTATTAACTAATCAGTTATTTAATTATTATTCACTATTTATTGACCCATTTATTGTTTAGTTGTTATTTATTCTTGTTGTGTGTTTACTTGTGTATCTATTATTTTATTTATTATTCTTTTGCTTATTTGACTTATTTTTATTTACTATTTATTTAGTATTTGTGTGTGTCTCGATTTGGGTGTTGATTCTTTACTTGTAGATCTGTTTAGCATTGTCCTTGATTGTGATGTTATTGATGATGTGAGCACACACCACAATCATACATCATATAGAATTGCCAGTTTTTACTTAACAGTGAATTCCGTTGTAAGTTCCAGATTTTGAATTTGTTGTAGATGTGTCGATGTGCTTAGAGCTTCGACCACAGATCCATTAGGATTCTTCTCAAATTTACCATTCTAGTCTATCGTGGATTTGATTTTCAGATCATAGAACGTGTTAAGTGACTGGTTTATCGGACTGCTTAACACGGGCCATATAGACGCATTTTATTTCCGTGATTAATAACCTTTGAGGATAAGATTCCTTGTATTATTTTCGTACTTAGTTACATCCCATGTTGCCTTTGGGCACAATCCCATTCCCAACCCTATATATAGTTTTATCGAGTTTTTAATGAGCTAAGAATTGGTGAATTTAACTTCGCATACACCATGAGCAGGCACATACGCATGTCATAGCGGGCTGTGAAATAGTGAGAGGGATGTTCTGTTCATGAGGTATCTTGACTTCTTTATGTCTTGAGCTTCCTCACACTCGGAGATGTGTGAAGTAGACAGATACTATAGTGTACAACACATATTTAGACTTGTAGTATTAAAGAGTACTGAAGGCGACTGCTTGGGAGTACTCAGCCTTTGTGCTCTCAACCAAGAGTTACATGGAGATATGGAGAGGACTTACGATATGTGCTTTTTCCCAAGAGTGAGATCAATTATTGCCGAGAGTGGCATAGAACCAATTCACCTCGGGATGTTGTCGAGTTTGCAGCTTGATGGCTCCTCAGTAGATGCCCTTTGAGTGCTCCCGTGGAGAGTATATACGGTTTTTCTTTCCTCGTGGAAATCAATATTCATTTCGTAGTTTATACTAGTTATTTTTTGGACTAGTGATATTCGTTGTTGACGTTTTCTTTATTATTTATGTAAATCTTGTGTTCTTATATTGGGTCGACTTTGGTAGAAGGATAGATAGATCCTACACACACTTGTGCTTAGTGCCTCCATTGTTTTTTTTCTATTTTTATCTATGTTTGATGTGTTTTCATATATATTTAATAATATCTTCCATTCTCAGGATGACAAGAGGTTTGTTTCGATCCGTTTATAAATTTAAATATATATAGCTTGGGTATTTATGATAATTAATAATTTTTTTATTCTTTCTAATAAGAGAACCCTAGTATCAACAATAGTGGACAAGAGAATATCAGCAACTTTTAAATTTGACCACTCATTCAAATCGCATGATTGTAAATTTTTTTATATGGTTAAAATTATCTTGATCATCCAACCATCCTTGTAATCAAAGGGATGATATTAAAGTTAGCTTATTAAGAATATTAGCTACTATTGATATTAATTATTCTCTTTTAATAATTATACTCGATGTTTGCACTCGCTTATATTTTTTCCATTGGATTAGTTTTGTAATAAAATTAAAAAAAATAACTCAACCTAAATGATGTAAAAGATTTTTTTTATATATTCACGTCAATGAATAGGCATACCTGGTCAAAATGCAGCAGATCTATTTGCCCCTAAGTACCTGGGTGGCCTGGCCACGTTTGGCCTTGAATACTCTGGTCCAGTCATCCCAGATGGAAGGCGGTAATCGGCTAGATTAGACGATCGAATATTTTTCAAAAAAATATTAAGCACTCTAAAATGGCATTTTAGATTTTTTTTCTGATAATTAACCATAATTATCCCACGTCATGTTTTTAGAACGAAATATCCCACATCAATTGATAATATCAAAAAAATTATCCTTTACTTTACTTGAAATGAAAGGCTCTCGGTGGATTCCCCGTCAGCTGGCAGAGTCGTCAAAATCAAGAGAATGACGGGGATGCTTTGCGTATAAAAGACAAATTGGTGAGTCTGGCTGGGCCGTGGGCATGCGAGGCCGGTGTAGCCACATGCAAGTGGCAGGCAGAGGCGGCGGTATCCAAATATCCAATAAATATGCGGTTCTCCTTTTTTTTTACAATCTTTGAACCTGACCAACCCGTTCAGCATGAAAGCATATTTTTTCCTCTGTGGCATCAAAATAATATATTTGGATATGCTTTGAAAATATATTTGGATGAACATCAAACCATAGTTACAAAAATTAGAATCGGAATCAGAATCGGTTTTCAAGGGAGTCATTGAATCGGATCGAATCGGTCTAAATCGGCTAAGAATCAGATTAATTGAATTGGTCCAAATCGATCATATATAAAAATTTTAATTTATTCAAAATTGGTGGGTTATTAGTTATATAGCATGTCATTTAGATGTTGTGGTGTTTATTTTATTTTATGAGATTTTTCTCAATTTTTTGGATTTTTTAAGGATTTATTATGAGTTAGTTATTATTATTAACTCGAGCCAGTATCAAGTCAAGTTTTATTTATAAGTTTGCCACCGGCCATCCCTATACTTCTCATCTCCTTCCCCAAACCCCCCAACACTTCTCCTCTTCACCCCCAAACCCTAGCCGCCGCCTTGGTTGTCGCCACCACCGCCGACGCCACCCTGCCATCGATCGATGCTGCCCAGCCTTGTCGTACTGTCTCTGTGTCATTTTGACCACCCCCGGCCACTGTCCAGCCGTTACGATGCCAAAATCGGCCGCAATTGCGTAGCTGCTCCTGACGTGATTCCACCGCCGTCTACGCCGAATCGCTACCGTCGTGACATTGACGCCTCTCCTCTCGACCTCCAAAACATTTCCCCCTACCTAGCACTGCCGCCGACACTGGCCGTGGGCCTGATCAGAACGACCGACCACCCCCAGTTGCCCATCGCCGTCCTCGCCGCCGCCGTCCGAAATCGGCTCAAATCAGCCGATTCGGAATCGGCTCAAATCGGGTAGAATCGGCCAATTCACGGATTGATTTGAGCCGAAAACCGATTTACACGTTTTTTTATTTGGATTGCATCCGATCTAATCTAAATCGGCTCGATTCCACTCGAAATCGGCCGATTTTTACAACAGTGCATCAAACTATACTTTTCTCTTTCTTTGGTCGTTTACCTTCCACCAAGAAATAATGAGTTATGGGTTTTCAATGACTCTATCATCAGATATCATCATGTTAATAAAATAATAAAATTTGATAACCCTGCTTGTTGTATTCGTTGGAGATCGAGATTATTATTATCACCGTTTTGCAAAGACCCATCCATTCTGAGTTATGGGGCAGATATTATAATATAAAATTAAGTACCTCATAAATTAATTTTTTAACATCATAAATAAATTCATGGTGCAATTTTTTTAAAAAGTGCAAATTAAATCCATACCCCAAAAAATATTTAAAATTTAAATTTTAAGCCATGCAATAAAATAAAATATAAGATAACCAATATTCAGAATAAACTAAGACCCATGAAATGAACCAAAATCTCACTATTATACAAACGTGTCATAATTATAAAAATAAATAAAATAAGAAAAATTAATAGTCTAATAACATAGTCCTTCAACTATTCTGACTCTAACCTATCTATTCATGCTCACACCTGGATATGAGCCTATGTCGAATTCCAATTATGCTGAAAATGGTGATCACCCCATCCAACTCCAATCTCATCTTGCACATACATCCTACGTGACCCACAACCTACATCTATTGATATTTATAATTAACTCACCCTCTCAGTATCACAACTGCATAAT
This sequence comes from Piper betle, assembly GCA_033002965.1. Lineage (NCBI taxonomy): Eukaryota > Viridiplantae > Streptophyta > Magnoliopsida > Piperales > Piperaceae > Piper > Piper betle. The sequence continues at coordinate 22,201 of JAURVB010013381.1, read as the reverse complement.
GAACACTCTTATGTCATGTGCCTTTGTTATTCCTTTCGGCATGGGGGCAGATATTTCATCTTTCAAAAATTTTAAGAGTGCAAGTCTCGTATTGAATTGAGCCAATTCTTTAACCCGAATGCATTCGGTGTATAGTGGTCAAATTTGGACTTAATTAATTATACTGACTTGGAACTCATTGAGCGCACCACAAACATGAGAAAAAATCCTAATCGAGGAGACACAAGAAAATTATATGTTAAAACGTATAATTCCTTAGCTAAAGGAATGCATGATGAGATAATGTATGACACGTAACAATATCAGCAGAAAAATCTATAAAAATATATCAAACGACAATTAGTTAGTTATTTAATCAATTACTTATAAGTGAATCTTATAAATAAATAAATAAATACCAACTTTATTGACATAGTTATACCAAATTATTAATTAATACAAGTAAAAATATAATCATGCCAATAATTAGATGTACCAATAAGTGAATCGATTATTTATTAAACTGTTAATTAATAATATATTTTTTATACTTAATAACCAACAAATTAATACACATATAAACCGATGATAACTTTACTAATAATTTAGTTGTACTATCAATAGATTATCAATCATATTTTAACTCATATTTCTCAATTATGACAATTAATTAAAATAATTGATTGCCCAACTTACGTAAATCAAATAATAATCTTTATCATATCAAATCATATAAATCTAGAATTGATTCTTAGGATTACATCAAATGACTAACATGTTATTAATATTACTCTAAATAAAACTTCCAAATCCTGCTTAGTTAATTCTTATTAACCACATTAACATGTTTTTATATTTAAATTAAGGTAGTCATACTTACGTACACACAAGTATAATATTGCCCTTATTATATTTTTTTCTTTCAATTTTATTACCTCAAATTTACTCACTAATCATTATTTATTTGTTATTTATAAAAGAGTCTAACCCATGAATATAACCTTCACCTGATATAATTCAAAATTCCAACTTTCTTATATATATATATGTAAACAAGACACATACTATATACTTGCATCACCAAATAATGACAAACTCATCATGTATGAACTCAATTGAACAACTCCGTCTATGACCGACTAATCCTTACTTAGACCAAAATACATCAGCTTTCAATTAACTAATTATTTTCTTAGGACTTAAATCCAACTTCGTGCTATGAATAAACCATAATGTGTCTAGCCAAAAGATTAATTAACTAAAATCCATATGCCAATCTTGAAGACATGTATACCCATATATGTGTAAGTATATAATATTTATTTAAAATGCTCAACATACTAAGTATGAAACCATTTAATATCATTATACTCAACTTGCTCGTAATGGATTAATGAAATTAATTTATTTACTTAAACCAAATGATATATATTAACATGATCCAGACAGGATATATGATCCACACATTATATATTAGTATTTACTTATTTTATTTTGATATTAAATACCTACAACACATATTTTTAATTAACCACATATACATTAACTATACATATGCACATATTGAAAATATGTAGACCATCACCAACATAATTTAAATGATATGGTACCACTTATACATTAACGTTATCTAATATAATTAATATACGTATCCTGCATGAAAATACAATCACATACATAATTAGCCTATATGATTATGAATTTAAAATACAATCACATACATAATTCAGCAACACTAATAATAATAACAATAAAAATAATTAAGTTATCTATAAATAATATAAAACATGCTTTCATCTATATCAATAAACATAAGATAATAAATACATGATCAAGTATTATTAATGTCATCACTTGATTTAAGTCAGCTCAATTTTAATTCATTATGAATTAATTAGCATTTAATCACCCATTAATCAAACTCAAAACCAAAAAGAGCACGAACACCCCCAAAATTTGTATAATGCACAACAAATATAGATACATGCACAAATAGAGAATGGGAGAATGAGATTGTACCTATATGCAAGAGAAGACAGAGACTACCAACAAGAAAGAGACAACACAAAGGGGAGAAAAAAATGGTGTAGATGCCTACTATACAGGAAGATAAAAGAGTTTTGGAAATCAAATTTTACCTTCACAACTCCCAACTCAAAAATCTTCCACGTCCAACTACTTGTGGAGACCAAGTCTTCCCTTTATCTCCAACTCTTAACTAAAACTTCACCCTTATACATCATATCAGCCCTACCTAAGTGACCATAGCCGTTACCAACCCAAGGCCAACATAAAAAATTAAAATAAAAAATAATAATTAAAGCTTATTTGGAAACAATCCATAAATACCACCGAACCGATATGCTAAAAATAATAATTGATAATTTATGATATCAATTTTTTAAAATTAATTTAATTAAATAATATTTAAGATCATTCAAAGATTTATAAAATCTTAAATAAAATAACCTATTATTTTCGAAGGTTTAAGGTCTTCACTAACTAGTGTAAAATATTCGATGGGATGGCAAATGATGTTGGGGTGTTGATTTTTTAAGGAGGTTGAATTTGGTAAAGTGGCGATGTCTTTCATCAAGTTAAGTATGTGGTTCAAAAAGTTAGATAATGCCACTTTATTATCCAACTAATTAGTCCCCTTCTAATTGCTAATAACTCAATTATATTGGTTTTCCTTAATTACAACATTGTTGGCTTGGGAGATTCAAGTCGCTTGTAGAAGTATAGTTTTAAAAGAAGAATTTATAATTAAAGGGTGATTTAATAAATTATTTATAATCATAATTTAAAAACTCAAAACTTGAAGTTGATTCAGAATGTCATAGAGTAGAGTTGATTCAACGTTATTTATATTAAATTTTTAAGACTTATTTAAAGATTTACAAAATCTTAAATAAAATAACTTGTTACTTTTGGGGTTTTATAGTCTGCACTGATGATAACTTTGAAACCAACGTAAAATACTCAATGGGATGGCAGACGACATTGGGATGTTGATGATTTTTTAAAGAGGTTGAATTAGGTAAAGTGGCAATGTCTTTCCTCCACTTTAATTTGATTATGTGGTTCAATAATTTAGTCAATGCCACTTTATTATACAACTAATTAGTCCCCTTCTAATTGCTAGTAACTCAATTATATTGGCTTTCCTTAATCACAACTTGGTTGGCTTGGGAGATTCTAAGTTGCTTGTAGAAGTATAGTTTTAAAAAGAAGAATTTATAATTATAAAGTGATTTAATAAATTATTTACAATCATAGTTGAAACACTTGAAACTTGAATTTGACTTGGCATGTCATAAAGTATAGTTGATTTAGAGTTATTTATATTAAAATTTTAATTATATAAATAAATAATTGTATAAAATTAAGTATATATTACTCTTTTAACACATTAAATTGATAAATATATAATTCACGTTACTTATAAATATTGATTTGGTCAATTTATAAAAAAGATAATATATTTTAATAATTTTTATGCCTAAATTAGTAAATTGTAAAATCAATCAATATAGAATCATCTATGAACTTTGTTTCAGTACGGCTGTAGAGTGGAGTTGAATAATGGAGTTGAGAGTAAAAAGGTAATTTTAAAACTATGTTTACTGTATCTTCTTATGATGATTTCACTATCTGAGGTTTAGATTAAAAATTATTTTCTAGACTAAGAGAACCTAATTTAGGTTTAAAAAACCAACCTAAATAACTTATATTCTTTAAAAAATTTTGTATTGACAATCAACAATCAAAGGTGGCTAGATCTAGCTGCTCTTGACAGGCGATAAATATAACAGTGGCCAGGCCAGGTTGGCTAGATCTCGTCGTGGTGGCGACCACATTTTGTTAGTTTCTGTTTCGACAAACTGTTCATATAAGACTGCTTTTTGAACACCAATAATTGATAAACTATAAACTTATTATTATATCATTTATTACAGTTGCTTTTGCTTGTGAATATTAAAGAATAACTAATATCAAGCATATAACAAAGGAAAAACTATTAATCTTATCACGAGTCTCGCTCCTCGGGGCTTGCTCTATCCGTAAAGAATATTATATACCAGAGAAGAAATCCAACCAACCAACCAACTGTGCAGAGGTCACCCTAGTTGAGATTTGTATAGAAGGAATCTGCGATCCTTGAGTAAAGGAAATCGAACGAGTAACCAATCCTTCCCATATATGCCGCGGGAAAAAAATGGTGATAGCCTTCAAATATAACTACCTCAGAAGATTATCAATCTGCTGCAACTTTTTTCATTTCTTCGTCCACCGTCATTGGCTCTTGCCTGAGTACCAAAGTTTCTTCTGACAGATAAAAATTTTCTCCTTCTCCGCACCATATTCTGTATTCTGCTTCTGGCAGTTCCATTTCAACCCCTTCGCAAGGGTCGATATGGCACTCAGAAAATAGTTGGATTCTCGAATTATAACATATCCGTTGGGGCGGAGAATTCGATCCATTTCTAAAAGCACATACTTCATTTCACACCTGCCACATGTATGAGTGCAACATTAGTGTCAAAGTACTCCCATACCAAATAGTAAGAATACAAAAGAATACAAAAATGTATGAGAATATGTTTAACAAGTGATATGATAATCCAAGGGAATTTGGCATTATTACATCAATAGATTTCACCTTGTTCTCTTATGGACCCTAGACTGTTATTTGGTGGAATCATATTCATTTACCTGCATCCAATAATTTAGGACAAGGCGAAGAAGTGCTTGGTGGGAAATGTTTTCTACTTTGTCACATGGTCACTTTTATCTTTTAAAAAGAGAAACAAATATTTGACATGAATCCCTCAATTTCTTATTTTATCAAAGAAGCACCCTTAAATAAAAGGCAAAAAGATTCATGACATTGTCCCAAACTAAATAGTCATTTAGCTCAGGCTATCACAAGCACCACGAGAAAAAGAAACCCTGAAAGTTCCCAAAGTTTATTTTCAGTTGGGAGGAAGCAAATAAGGAAGTATATTTTACCTTTGACTTTCAGCTGTAAAAAGGCCATCCAGATGTAGGAGATCATAAGTTCTTGGGTAAGTTGAGAATGCCTCGCACCTACAACAGAAAAGTGGCCGAATAAGCACGGTATCAGACATCTGAATAATTTATAGACATATCAAACATGTGTGTTCGTCAAGCCATGCATTTGATTACCAGTCATGGACGGTGCCAATCAGTCCTCTATCATAAACCACACCCAAAGAGTTTGGACCGTATGAAGAGACCACATTCATGACCCAAACAGGATCATCAACAAGAGCAGCCGCTAATCCACCGTATAGTGTATTCATATCCATTACATTTCGTATCTTATCAGTACCAAGAGCAGGCAACAAGGTCTTGTAGTGCTTCACCCTGACTTTCCATTTGCTGTCATCGTGTTTGAATGAACTGCTGCGGCCACCAGGAACAATTGAGACTCGATCTGGTGTGACATGGAGGCGCTCAGGCCATTTTGGAGTAGACTTCAGTGATGTCTTTTTCAAAATTTCATTTGGAACATTGAGACAGGAGCGCATAGGTGTATACCATGCCGCATCTGCTTCAGTTGAGTCGTCGCACTTTGGCGGATAGGCATCTGAAGGACGCTTATCATAGCAACTATTGTCTGCAGCCTTCTGCCAAACAGCAATATCATCTTTTTGAGCGTACAATTTGAAGCACATGCCAGATAGCAATTTCTGCAGATCATTATAATCCCTCTTTTGTTCCTCAATGGTGGTGTTCCAACCTTTCCAGCGGTTTTCATAATTAACAGGTGGTCCAGAAAGGACCCAGAAGCCTCCTGGACGAAGGATTCTGTGAATTTCAATCAGGTAAATCCCACCTGAAAAGGAAGAGAACACAACAATTAAATTCACAGTCGTCTAATTCCAACACTCAGTGATGAAAGAACGAACAAATTTCTACCAAATTCTGTCCATGGAATAAGGCATCTGGAGCAGTGAGCCATGTCAAACGAGTTAGAGGGAAATGGAAGCCGCTGTGTTGAAATGACACCCAAGATGGCAGGAATTCCACGCTCTAGTGCAAACTGAACTTGAGCCTCGTGGTTGTCTCTAGGTGCAAGAGACATTGTCAAGATCCCTCTGTCCAGCAAATCTCCTCCCCAACTAGCCACCTGAAATAGAATATAAGAGCCAAATTTAATGTTTCAGGCAAGCAATGGAGAAGAACATCGCATAACATCGTGTAATATGAACGTGGAAAGAGCGTATATAGAAATAAACAACGAATCATAAATGGGCTCATCCAAGAAAACATAATAAATAAAAAATAAACAGGTGACCTCGAAATGAAACAGGAATTATGAAGATCAGTTGATGGAGCACTCCAATGCACTTGGTAAAGTAATAGATGATAAAAAAATCTGAACAAAGCCACTGGCAAATCCTTATTTTATTGATAATTGTGATATCTAACACGAGTGGCAGTTTTCAGCACAAAGCAAATACCATCAAATCCAAAATGATGCTTGAGACCTCAAATATTGTAACTCACCCCACATCCGGTATCAATGGCAGTTCGGATGGTTCCGTCTTCCATTCCAGGAATCAGATCTTTCATTCCATCCACATATGCACTCACCCCTCTCGGGAACATTGTGCCTCCACCTGGAAAGAGGAACTTCTCGCCTTCTTTTCGCAGCCAATTTTGGTTCGATTTTTTCTTATTAATCCAATCATAAGGCACGTTTCTGAAATGTTCACAAACGGGGAAGAGAAAAACCAAATAATCTTCCAAATAAGTCAGGAATGTTTGGAGCACACATTTCCAAAATTATTGAAAATATCAAAGAGAAGGATAGTTGTATTACCTATACCAACATTCGTCCTTACTCTTTGGCCACCTGATTGGTGACTTATAGCCATCCGGTGGTGGAACTAAGCATTCCTTCCTCTCAAAAATTGGAGGGCAGTGGCGTTCCAACAAAGTGAGCCGGTAGTAGCCGTACTTCCTCCACCTCTGAAACAAACCAAAATAGAGACAAAATGAGATGCCCTACTCATACTCTCACATAGCAACAGACAACACTGATACCTACAAATAAGGTTTCAATCTATTGAAATGATTTCCTCTCTTCTAAAGATAGGATAATTAATAAGCATAAAAGATTTTATTTTCTTCTTTCTCCACCTCATCCCAAAATTGGGGTCGGGGGCATTCGATCCTATATTATGCAATTCCACTCCATCGTACACCATATCAAATCTCAAATCGAATGGTGAAGGCCCACAAAACCTAGCTTTTGACCAATTCAGATTACCGTCGGATCTGTGCAAGGTGTGAAGTCTTGGTAGTCCTTGCCGCATTCTGGAAACGAGGCAGGTTTCATCTGGAGAGCAATGGAAGAAGATTCCTTGGGAGTGGAGCGAAGTGAAACAGAGACATCCTTGAAGATAACTCTGTTCCTACCCGAGTAGAAAATACCACCCAGGTAGAAGGACAGCCCACAAAGGCCAATGAACATGAAGGACAAGGTGAGCAGCCGAGATCTCTTCTCAGCATAGGCAGCCGACTTGAAGTCCTTACTCTTGAGTTTGTCCGACATCGTAGCCTGCAAAAGAGATTGCATAAAATGACTCCAATCATTAGAGATTCCACCGAATCACATAAAAGAATTGGTAAGCGGAATCAGATTGTTATGAAACAACATAAGAACAATGAACGCTTTCTACGATAAACAAGAGGGTCAATTCATCGGTTTTGTTATACGAATGCTACAAAAATAGTGGAGATCCTACTCGGGAACATGAACATGCCACAAAAATAGCCGAAAGTTGCAAGATCTAAAAACGTTGTTATAAATCAGATGGCCGATTATCATATTCACTTCACAAATGCTCTAAAATGCGAAATGTGACTATAGAACCAGAACTAAGCAGTGAGACACACACACGCAAGGCTCAATCTCACAAAGCACAAACCACGCACATCAACAACATTTACCTCCAACTTGCAGAAACATATACACAACAAACTGTCATTTCTTCATAAATGGGAAAAAGAAAAACAAACAAAAAAATGTTTCCAAAAAACCAAAGAAAACAAATCAAAAACGCAAAAATAAAAAACAAGATTACACAAACTGGACGGAGGTAGAGCGAGCACAGCGGATGCACAATTGGAGTTGTCAACACTGCAACGATGGGGACAAGCAGTCAAACGTTGGACAAGCAGAATGAGTAGCGGATGATTCTGACGCCGGAAATGTCCGACCGAGCGACCTTGGTAGATTTCGATAGAGTGGGAAGCCTTGGCCGTTTTCTTGAAGTTTAGTTTGAAACTCAACAACAACAGCAAGAACAAGAACAAGAGGAGGAGAGGATTAAAGTGAGGAAGGGTGATGGTGGTGAGGGTAGTAATGGCTTGCTTGGCCTTTGCTCTAAGCCTTTGCCTTCCCCTTTGGGAAGAGCTCTCTGAAAAGCGAGAACGATAATGGTGAAGCCCAAGATGGCGCTCTACGTTAAATAGGTCTCCGCTTGTAATGCCCTGTTGCCCCTCGTCCGCGTTCATTTCCCCTTTACGCTCTCGATCTCGTGTATCATTATTTACACTCATTTTTTTATTCTGTTTCCTCCAACCAGAAACTGAATGACCACAAACACGACGATTCACTAAAAAGATAAGGGCATCTGGGATCCTTGAAGGAGTGGATGAAATTGGCCCTTACTAATTCGATACACTAATTTTGTTATTATTAATTTTTTTAAAGTTAGTACTAAATTTAAGTTTTAAAATGATCTAATCTAACGCACATAGGCTTTAGGAGTTGAACTTTCTTATAGTAAGATAACATTTATTAAATCAAATAGTTATAAAAATAGTGATTTAAATTTGAAGACAAGTTAACACGAGAGAAACAAAAAAAATTGTGTTTTATAATGGATGAGGAGACGATTAAAGAAACCAATATAATTTTTTGAATGGATCAACCATCAAAATTTTGACAGTAGATGACTGACGTTTTACCTATGACTAATAAACAGCTCCTCGTTTGACTTCGGGCTGACCTGCATCACTTCTTATTCATCTCATCTGATTTGTTATTTTCGACTTTCACTCCCCACCAACCAAAAAAAAGAATGAAGAGAGGAGGTTACACAGTTGGATTTATTAGTTAGGAGTGTCGGTGTGGGGGGAGGGGAATCCAAGCCATGCGGTTTGATTGATCCTCCATTTTTCTCCGCTTTCAGCTTTTCTATTTCGCAACCGGTGGTGTGGCTTTGTGTGTGCAATTTTCCTCACCATCCCTTGTCGACGTATCTTTCATGTTATGGCTTTTTTAGAAGAAGACAAGGGTCCAATGCAAGTGTAAGAAAAATGTTACACAGGAACAACATCGCCACCCTCCCAATTTTGACTTTCTAAATACCATCAAGCGTGTATTCTTTAGCCTGCACCGACGGATTTGTGGAAGTGTAAACAGTATAGGTCAAATGGGAATACATCACTCGTCCTCTTTATGTATGGGTAAAAACCACAATTTTTGTTCTCGTTTGTCGGACCCAAAATGTAGGCTATCTCCTTCTTCTCACCCCTACAAAATGAATTGTGTAGACATTACTCTTTAATTCGACAAAAGCCTTCAATCAGATATTTCCTGTCCGCGCACATTTCTGACAAATTTTTACCCTATATCTAAACAGTGGTATTAAAACCTGGTTAATATTGATATTATCTATTTTGCATGATAATTTTTTTATCTAAAATTAGTGTTGTATATTTTGATTAGTATTGCTCATTAATTATGTGTTGAAATGAGTATTTAGGTATTTGGTTAATCTCAACAGTAGTATCAAAGTCAGGTTAATTTTGGTGTTGTCTCGATTTGCCTCATAGTACATCAACTAGTCTGAATTAAAGTCTCATAAAATTTTACTGTAATATGTGAACCTAGCATCCGTGAAAGGAGATGATTCGAATAATAGCCAGTGTGAATTGAAGTCTCTTGAAACTCCACTATAATATGTAAACCTAATATATAGTGAAATAAATATAATTTAGATGGTATGATATGTGTGAGGGGAAAATAGTTGGGTTAATCCAACATCAGTTTTGGGGGTAACCGGCGAGTTACATATAAGCTAATAAGAAAATCTTATTTTTTAGCTAACTTTTGAATTAAGGGATGCATGTAAAAGGCTAAATCAGAAAGTGGTTGGCTACTTATTGGTTTCTAAAGAAGAGTTGCTGCTATCTTCTTACCATCTTGTTTTGTTAGAGTTTACGATTCATTTTTTATACATGTAGAAATTTAAGTATCTACGGAGATGGTGCGGTATATATGCAGTACCTGTTTTGTTTAGTATCTTTATATTTATATATTTAGCATGCTTTAATGGCCAAACCCATTTCTGTTACGGACTTTTGTCAACTTTCTTCCAAAGAAAAAGACAATCAAGGCTATAACTTACCTCATAATGTGCATATTTAGCCATCTCTTTGCGAACGGTTCTTTTCTTTATATCCTCTTACTGACAGCTTCTATGTATCACTCTAGTATCTGATCTTCCATTGGGCTTAATCAAGTTTCGCTTCTATGTATAAGTGTATTTTTTTCAATTTAAAGAGTAATGATATATATCAATGTACTAATTTATAGACAGTATATTATTTAAAGCAAATTGGCAAGATGTAACTACCTAGCCTAAAGTGTAATATAATGAGGCTTAAGTAATTTTTTAAAAATAGTTAATCAAGTTAAATGTATAATTTATTTTTACTTATAAATATAATCTTATCCTAATAAATGTAGGACTAAGTAGCTCATCATCTAATATGGAAACAGGTTGCTTTGATATTACATGTAATAACCTAGCTCAAAGTACAACGTATTAGACCTAAGTTATTTTTTAAAAGTGTTAAACCAAGTTAAAGATCTATAGTCCATTCTCACTTATAAACAAAATATTATCCACGTAAATATTATATGTGAGACTAATGGAGAGATCTCACACTAGATCAGGGATAATAAATGCGGAGGGCAACACATGACATGGCATCAAATTTGATTTTATGGCCTGCCTAGTAGGAAATTTTGGGAGCCTAAAATAGCCGAGCACTTCCTTTTCAACCACTTAATCACTATATATAAATTATAAAAAAATCTTTTAAACCAATTTAATAATTAAAAATGTGTTAAACTTCGAAAGTTTTTTGCTTGACAAACTATACAATCTGAATTTATTGACTATACAAGTATTCAAAAATTAGATTAATAATGCCTTGGCGATCAGGATGGAGACGAGCCTTTGCCATGTACTTTATTCCTTGCGTGCTCGATGCCGTCTATGACCAAGCTGTTGTAACGGAGATCTCAGGGAGAAAGCCAGTAATCGTAAAAGAACAAACAATAGTTGGAGACAAGACACGGGTCTCTTTCGCCTTTTCCATTTCCTTGCCTTTTTTCCTCTGTAACAGCTGTTTTGTAGAGTACATCGGAACATGCAGTAAGGTGCCCACTTGCTCATTCTCATAGAGTGCTCTCTATCATTATTTATTTTATTACTCGATCTGTTAAGATGAGAACTGCAGAATAATGTTGGCAAGTTTCCAAGCTAAAGATTTTGAATGTTGAGTTTCCAAAGAATATTCCCAGATGTGGGAGAAAACTTCACAATGATCTCTGTGCTAGCTAGCTATTTGCCAATCTTACTATTAGTTCAGAACTAGCTACTATCATGAATCTTCGACTACTGAATAAGACTAATTTTAAAAGATTGGAAAATAAAACAAAAAATCTTAAGTAGGATAAGTGTTCTTCCAACGTGAGTGACACAATGTTGAAGAGATGGCGTCGGCATGCATGGTCTCCAAATTGGGTTGTGCAACTCTTTGATAGTTTTGTCATTCAAGTCATGAGAAAGCATGGATAATGCAGCTGGTGTTTGCCTTCTCGTGCATGCCATGTGCTAACATGTGATGATTAATTAGCCCCATCGGCGTTTTCTTGGCCCTCCGAATTTTTCAATACTATACTATTGGTTAATTATTTGTGGCCCCTTATTGGCAATAGGTCAGGTAAATCTAGGTACCCGACCCTGCATCAACCCAAATATGCGGTTCGGGTCAAACTATATTAAATTCGAGTTCAAGTCTCGAAGTGTCCAACTCCATAAACATCCGAACTAAAAAATTATTTAATTTTGTTTAAATTTTAATTTTAATTTATATATTTTTGATATATATATATATGAAATATTTTTTAAAATATGTTATGTTCTATTACAAATAAGAAAAACTAACCTAAAATTTTTTAAAATTTGTGTAATTTTATATAAATATATGTAATATATTATTATCAGTTCTTATTTGGTTTGGTGCTAGCTATTTGATTCATGTGGTCCAGGTTAGGTCCGGATCTAAATCAAAGAAAAATATTTATGCATAGATTTGAGTTTAGACTAGCCAAAGACCCATGTGATGCATGAGGTATATTTGAAATTTATTAATATTATATATTAAGAATATAAAAAATTAATTTTAAAAAATGAATATTTATTTAATTTTAATAAAAATATAGTTGTATACAAATATTAAAAGTAATTTTGATTTTAATAAGTATATTTTTTTAATAAATAAATAAAATTTATTTTTTGTAAGATTTCTTATTCGAATAGAATTAGACTCCTTAAAAACAATAAACAACAATATGCAATATATATATATATATATATAATCTGTAAAAAATCAAAATTATGTATATATTATTAAGGGACAAACTTTAATTTGATAGTATAATTATAAATGTATTAAATTTATTAATTTAAAATTCCTAATTTAGGTAGAATTATATTCTATTGCTTTTCTAGTAAAATAATAATAATAATAATAATTTAAATTTAAATAAGTATTAAAGGGCCTATAAAATTACTACAGGGTCGGAATCAACTACGACATAAAAAATTGAAACACGACCAGAACAAAAAAACCATAACTCTAACAAAAAGGTTGATTTAAATCTTTAATATTAGATCGATCGGGTTTAGATCCAATAAAATCCGGACCAAACGTGACTCTTTGACAAGACTACCAGGCTTCGTTTTCTGCTTTCCCTAATAATATATACGACGGTGGGGGTCTTGTTAATATATCAAACCAACAGGTGGTTTCGGATTATTATACTCTTATAGTCATATATACCACCTCTTGGGCTCTTCTCTAGTGGCCCTAGCTTGGACTTTCTCCTCTTCCATAATTTGCTCACATCATCTGAATGTGACCGGCAAGTTGCAACCACGACGCGCCACCACATGCCTGGAGATGCTTTTTAACCAATGTTGGTTATGCATAATACGTTCACATGATATGAAGTCCTTTCCATCCTATCCAAGAACATGACAAGTCTTGTCATCCAAGGGGTTGAAAAATCGTCAACGTTCTTTTACAAATTACAAGCATCGTGATGCCGATTCCATGCTACTCTGTTCGTTGCGTTGCGTCGTTAGGCTCATATTCACAGTCTTAATATTATATATATATTTGTATCACAATATGGAGTGCCACTTCTGCTAACTTTTGTACTTCTTATGTGGTGGGAGTTGATGAAGGTAGATGGAGTTAGTCATTGGAGAGAAAAAAGGTCAAGTTGGAAAATATCATAGGGGGTTGAAAATTGCGTGCCACCAACCACCAGTATCTTACTGCTTTTGCAAGTTTTTCCGTGCCAATTAGTTGCAAGTCACGACGATGTGTCTGCTGTCTTTCCACAATTAGCGGCCCCTAACTTGCTCCCGCCGCAAAACCTTTTCATTTTTCTTTCAACCACCGGCCGCCTGCACGTATGAAAGTATGATTTTTGATGGAACGAGCCGAGTTGACTCGTTTTAAAGAGATAAATAAATTTATCGGTTTATACTAATCAGGTTGGGTTGGGTTGGATTGGTGTAATTAACCCATGACATGATAAAATTCAGTCATGGAAAATAAGTTGAAGGACAAATTTTTTTATTAATAAAATGGGAATTCAAAAATGACCTTAAAATAAAAATGAGAGAATTAGCCAATTAAAATATTAAAAAATAATAAATAATAAAATACCTTCTGCATAAAGTCACGAACTTGAATCTTGTTAACTTAAATTTTTTAAAAAAATAATAAAAATATTTTTACTTAAGAAAGTCACTAGTTTGAATTCATCTTCAACTTTTAATTTCATATTAATAAGAGTCTGTCTAATTGTTTTGAAAAAAATAATAAAAAAATCAAATAATTATGTTCGTCTGAACCATATAATCAAACCCTTTGGTCGAGTTCATGCCTCCACAGCTAGCCATTGCCTAAGAAACAATCTACATTAGTTCCAAAATCAAAGGAAGAAAATAAGAAAAATGAGAAGATAAGAAGAGATAGGTGAGGATTGAAAGCCCTAAATCATAGAACTAATTGGAGGCTTGGAGTTTTATAAATACTCAAGCAGTGAAGGAGAATAAGGTGGCCTGGTACGTTAAAAAAAAAGAGAGACAAGAAGAAGAGAAAAAGGAAGAAATAAAGGAAGGGGAGGAACCCCTTGTCAGAATAGGACCTCTAGCAAGGCCCTAGCCCACCAATGTAGATATTGGAGTGACCTTGATACAAACCAACCAAGAATCACTGTTGGAGAAGCTCATTGTCACAAAAAATGCTTTGAAAAGTTGCTAGCCGGAGTTGTGAAGCGCATCAAGCAGCCATCTTTCCGGTCTCTGTCAGGTCAATCCAAGCCATCACCAACCACACAACCTTCATTGGATCATCCTCACACCAAGGAACAGAACCCGTCCCTGGTTCACCGCTTTAGAAGCACATCATTGCCCTCCATCGTGATCAGACCCGGACCTTCGATCCCATCTGTATACTTGTCCGTGCCAAAACCAGCTGGCACATCGAATGCCACCTACATCCCGGTGCACACAAAAATCTCTAGAAGCCTACACATACCATCTTGTTTGGTCCAATATTTTATTTGTTTTGAACCAACATGAAACGATTCAGTTCAATGTGATATCACTCCAAAAAATTTTGAAGACCTCGGTACGAAACTTACTACCCATCATTTTTTAACACTCAAGATGCAATAGTGAAATTATTTTGAAGATTTGAAGATAAGAAAGGGACAAATCATGACATTGGACCCGAGGCTATCAAAGGCGAACCAAATTAAAGGTGACAAAATTCACTATTTTTTATAAAATGTAAAATCAAATAAAAAATAGTGGATTGCGAATACCAATCTTATTATGGGCTGACTTTAGAGATTCAAGTTGAACCCTAAGGAGCCACGTAAAAAACATCTGTGTGTTTCCTCGCTCGCGACATTTTATTTTTTGCTCACACAATTTCTTTGTACAAGAAGGGTGCCTTTGGTCCTACTAATCCCTTTAACTCGAAGTGAACCGTGATTCAAGAGGGCGGGAATCCGACTACCGAATAAATTATAATTTATATTTTCATTCAAATAGAATATATCTTTAAAGTTGATTATAGTTTATATTTAAGATATTAAATAATTACAATTTATCTCATTAATTAATGAGAGTTTACGCATCAAATTAAAATTTATTCAGTTTTCTCACATATGGCACGACATCTTGCCTAGCTTACTTAAAGTAGGTACAATATAAGATCCTCTGAAATTAATTAATCAAATTAGTTTCACATTTAATATTTATTTGAATAAGATATAATATATTAATAATATTAAGAGAGATGTAATTATGAAGTTAATTAATTTTAAAAATAACTAAGACCATCACTTCACAAAAATTGAGACGGGCTGTTTGAACAAAATCAAGCTCTTTTTGGAACATTCATTGATATTGCAACTTGATCCTTGCATATCAGCTCAATATGTGAATCATAAATAGTATTTGATCCATAGAATTGAATATTATATAATATCGTATATCCGCTTCAAATGTAATACAACTCAGACCTTAATACCCTTTTAATTCGTAACTATTTTTCAATTGCATATTTCTCAAAAAATCTAATTTTTTCTTTTAAAACCAGGGTATGAAAAGTTGTGTTTAATTAAGTATTAAAGCCAAAAAATATTTTTAAAATATTTTTTTATAATGTTAAAACCGATGAAACTCTTTTTTACTCCGTTGAACCAAATATCTCTAACGAACATGATATTTAAAACCTCAAACCCAAGACCTCAGACTTTGTTTTAAGTTATATGTTTGTGACAGCTTCACTATGAGATCCCCAAATGACAATCGCTTGCATTTTTTTTACATTCGATTGTTGATCCATGGGCAACACATTCTTTCTCCAGTTGGCTAGACTTCATGATCTGCCAAATAAATCTAAACTCAAACTGAATTCGGTTAAGGCAAAGCCGTTAATATCAAAAGATAACTTGAACTATTGCATTTCTTCTACCTAGATACAAATATATAAGACAAATATTGATTTATCCCCTTGTGAATAATTTAAATGGGATTAATTTAAATTCTTACATGAGAAGGAATATTCTTAATTAAAATATAAAAATGCTCTTCTGAGGACATTCCTCACGTAAAACTTTTTAAATGTGTATGCTTTGAATTTTAGAATTTTATTATAACTTTATGTGGTCCTCATCATTTGAAGTTTATATATAATTATCCAAATATACTAATTAGTGATATAATTAAGTTTCGTATTCTGAGACTTCTTTTCGTATTCACAAGACATCCTTTGGCATTCTGAATTAATTAATGGTAGTTATTCTTGAAACTTCTTAATAGGAGAGGTTATAAATACGATGTTTGTCTTTAGACTGGTAAGTAATTCTCTATCTCAACATATTAGAAAATTTTAAGAGTATTTATGAAATCATCATGACAGGAGGTATTTGATTAATATAAATTGAGTATGATTTATTTATGTAAATATTTATAAGGATTTATATTTAGTATTAGAGCAATTATCGGTGAAAATTTTCTCTCATAAAAATTTTTTGCCAGCATAATCTTCACGATTTTATCAATCCATTGGCAATTCATAATCATTGTTAAAAGATTATTTCTTTTAACGGATTTAGATTTGTGCTACTTGCATGATTGGCCTAATTTGTTTTATTGTTGTACTCATATTTGTTCTAATCTTGTGGTTTATATCGTATTATAGAGATTATGAGTGAATAATGACTTAATTGGTAGAAACCTTACATGCTTCTATGATTAAGTTATTCCCACGATATCTCCCCTCAATGTCTTTTCAAATTTATGTAATTTCCCATTAGAGAGAAAAGATCATTATGCATTTTCCTGGGTTTGTTAATTTTTAGTTATTACAGCAAATGATCTTGTAGCCTTCTTATTGTTTGTTACTATGTTGGCCCGTTAACTATATTATGGCCTTTGTGTGGAATTTGCTTATATCCATTGAGGGTTTGTTACTTGTTTTGAAACTGCTTTACTTGTTTTGAAACTGTTGGACTCTGTGTTGTTTTGAAAGCAATCCTAAAGCTCATTTTAATCATGACTAGTTTATTTTAAATTCTCGGCCTTATTTATTGCATTGGTTAAATGATTTATACATAAGATCAATAACCGTACTTATACACTATAATTTGTCCATGAACTATTCAATCAATTTTTATGGACAATACATAGTTTGGTTGTGGACATGGCATTGACCGAGTTATTTTGGTTTCTATATCTGTCATACCTCCTAATTATGTTTTGACAATAAATAGCATGTTCATGAATTATTTAGGGTGTTTAAGTGATGTCCAAATTGTTCATATGATGTTAAAAGACTGTCTAAACCTAATTATAAGATGTCATTTATTATTGTGCATGTGCTTGAGTGTTCATATATAAATTTTGAGTTATTTGTATCTTTATGTATGTCATGCATATGCACGTGAAATGTTTGAAGTTTATATATATATATATATATATATATATATATATATGTTGATGTTAAGTGATCAGTGTATTTTAAATTAATTAAAGAGTAGCCACAACATTTTTAATTAAGATAAAATATACATAAAGTGAATATATAGATCACATATAGATTTTAATACAATAAATTTTAATTAAACATTGTAATTATTTATTATGATAGCTTTACCCCATAGGTAGGTTATTATGATTATTTTGTTTAATTAGGGTGAAATATAAAATATTTATGTTTCTTAATTAGCTCACACACATTGAAAGATATTTAATATTTCTCTAGTTTCATCATTAAATAGTACATGAATCTATTTTGTGTTAAAGTCTTTGCCCACAGGTAGATTTTAATGACATTGATTCATTTTAGTATATTTGCATTGGTAAGCATATAACTGTAGTGATGATATATAATGTGCCTCAATATTTATAATAGTAAGCATGATTAAATATTTCTTTCGACTGTTTTAACCTTGATAATTTCTAATGATAAATCTAAGGTTCCCTATTTAAGGGGTGATAATAAATATAAGGAATGGAGGGAGAAAGTCCTCCTTCATTTGGGGCGCATGCACCTTGACTATGTTCTTCGTAAGGATGAGCCCTTTATTCCCACTGAATTTAGCACTCAAAATGAGAATTTATTGTACGAACGTTGGGAGCTATCCAATCGATTAAGCTTGATGTTCTTTAAGTCTCGCATTATATGAATGTTATTGATCAACAATGTGAGATTTCAAATATATCATTGGCAGGCACCATGATGGTAAAATTATCATCAATGAAGCTCACTGGCATTTGGGGTGTGCAAACACATCATAAAAATGAGAAACATTGCTTCACAGCTAAGTCTATGGAGATTGAGATTTTTAAGTCTTTTCTGGCTTATTTCATCCTTAACTCTCTCCCATCTGTGTATGGTATTTTCAAAATGATTTATAACACAGAAGGGAAAAAATGGTCAATAAAGGACTTCTGACCATGTATGTTTAAGAGGAAGGGAGATTGATTCATGATATGGGTGACGGTGTACACATGATGACTCATGGACAAAATAAAAGAAACTCAGGCATACAAAGGGAAAGACAAAAGACCTCCTATTTATTTTAATGACAATAAAGAATCCATAATGTTTCTTTTGTAAAAAGAAGGGATATATAAGGAAGGAATGTTCCAAACGCAAAGCATGACTTGAGAAAGGTAATCTCATCTCGTTTGTTGTTATAAATCTAATATGGTTGATACTTATCATAACACTTGGTGGATTGATTCTGGTTCTACAATTTATGTTTCGAATACCATGAAGGGTTTATTAAACCGAAGGAAACCGACGAAAAGTGAACAAGACATTTAATCTGGTAACCAGATGTGCTCACATATAGAAGTTGTTGGGACATATAGACTTGTCTTAAGTTTTGACTTTGTATTTAATCTAGAAAAGACCTTTTATATTCCTAACTTTTTCATAGACATAATTTACATTTCAAGACTTATATCCTTGGGTTTTTCATTTAACTTTTTCAAAACACTTTTAGTATGCTACATAGTTTTGTTGTTGTGGGAAATGGTATTATGAATTAAAGTTTATTACAAATCTACTTGCAAGATGATGTCCCATCTAACGTAATGGCTATGCATGCAACTGCTGGGTAAAACCCATCTTTGGGTTAAGGTTTTACGCGTTTGTAGTTTTACTTGTTTTGGGCTAATCTAGAGTCGATTCGAGCGAGATGGAGTCCGATCTATTTTTATACCACGAGTATAGGGCCTAGATGGCCATACGAACATGTTAGACTGGCCAAGTGTGCCCGAAATGCAGATGATAGCTTTAAAGTATGCCCGAAATGCAGATGATGGCTTTAGTTAGGCCACAATAGAGCATGAGTTATCATTGTATACACGAGGTATACATATGATTTTTATGGATTAGTGAGGGTTTTAAGCCTACATATAGGCTGTTGTAACATTTAGTATCTGTTTGAGATTTTCAGGGTATCTCATTTACATGCATCTTAGGGATTTCGAACTACTAGATTGCCCCTATGGGCCCAACTTGATTGAATTGTAGATTATTACCTGATTCAGTTTAGGGTTTTGAGGCACATTTAACTTTCTTGCCTCGATTCCCGCCTATAAAGTCATTTTTAGGACTTGAGTTAATTTTGACTAGATGGTCACGATCTGAGATTTTTGTCTATATATATATATATATATATATATTACGAGGTGCATATTACAAAGTCATCCACATTAGCCCTAGCCTTTACCCATCTATTTTTCAGAAATTTTCGCCCATTTTTGGAGTTTTCCACCCCTAGTGTCACCGCCATTTCAGCTCACCACCAGCAAATCTCCGGCCCTCCCCGGTCATCGGACCGGCACCCCCATGACACTCTTACTATAGTCTTTTGATCCATACCTAACTCTAGAAACGGCGTCGCCGCAATAGCCGCCAGAGACAGCATTTTTACCGTAGGTTTCTACCATTGTCACTGCCATTCGGGCCATTTTTCGCGTCGATAACCCACCTCCGACCGCTCTGGCCACCCTAAATGATCGCCGACACATTGTTCGGGCGCGGGTTCGTCCGCTGGTGCGGGTTAGAGTGTTCCCGCGTCGGGTTGGAAGGGTTCGGTGGGACCGAGGCGCCCTTGCCGCGCAAAGAGACAGCGGGATGAGACTAAAGAGTCACAAGTATCCAATAACACTTAGACAATTCTTATGCACTCGGTGGGATGGCCATTTCCAATCCTAATTATTCATTTCCATAAACATATCATGCTTGAATGCATGAAAATTGCAACTGCAATGCTGCTTCAACTTCAGCAGGGAAAGATTGTCTTCCTCCTCTGGATTGCAATAACTCCTCCAAGGCGTCTCCTTCAATTGTAGCAAACCTTCATCTTCAAATGCAGCGTCCTCATCAAAAGCATGCTGGAGCAGCGTTCTTTCCAATCAGCAGCAGCAAGGTTGGCATCTCATCCTTCTTCTAACCGCAACATCGACCTTCAATGGCGTCCTTAATTGCAGCAGGGTGGATTTCAGCAACTCCTTCTTCAATTCAGCAACAGCAAGGCAAGGTCTCCAGTAAAAAGACAGAGTCTTCTACTTCTTCAAGTGGCTCTTTCTTTAAGTAGTAATGCATGGCATCTCTTTCTTCTAGCCTCCATTGCAGCCAGATCCCCCTGTAGCAGCAACAGGCGTCCTCCTTTATAGTAAGTGAACAGCAACTTCGTCTTCCTCAATGCAATAACTTTGTCTTCTTCAATGGCAGCAATGACTTCGTCTTCCTCCACTTCGTCTTCTTCAATGGCAGCAATGACTTCGTCTTCCTCCACTTCGTCTTCTTCAATCTCGTGGACCCCTTTCCCTCCTTCCGAATAAATCTCACGTTTCTTATTTCTATTAAATTAGGCATAACCACGGGTTCAACCACGACTGGCTGGGTTAACCGTCATGATTGAGCCGAGGGGTGCGGTGAAAAATTTGGACAAACATCAGCCCCCCTTGCCGATTTTTCGCAATCTGAGAAAGAAGAATCGGCAAAACATTTTTATTCATTTTTCATTCTTTTTGTGGATTTTTCCTTAGGGCATCAAACTTCTTCTGCCCATAGTATGGAGGTGACCTTGCTGCTCAAAAGATCCACAAAAAGTAGGAGGCATGATAAAAGATCAAGGAGTCACCTTAGGCTAAATTATGAAAAAAAAAGTATGAAAAATGAATAAAAATGTTTTGCTGATTCTTCTTTCTCGAATTGCGAAAATCGGGTGGGAGCTGATGTTGGTCCAAGTGCCTACCGCACTCCTCGATAATCATGACGGTTAATTTAGCCGGTCATGGTTGAACCCGTGGTTATGCCTAATTTAATGAGAAATAGAAACGGATTTATTGAGAGGAATGCACGAAGAGACGAGTGGAGGACGACGGCATTGCTGCCATTGAAGAAGACGAAAGTGGAGGAAGACGAAGTCATTGCTGCCGTTGAGAGACAAAGTTACTGCATTGAAAACGAAGTTCTTTGTTCACTTATTATAAAGGAGGGCTGTTCTTGTTACAGTGGAGAGATCTGGCTGCAATGGAGGCTAGAAGAAAGAGATGCCATGCATTACTACTTAAAGAGAGCACTGAAGAAGTAGAAGACTCTGTCTTTTTACTGGAGACCTTGCCTTGCTGTTGCTGAATTGAAGAAGGAGTTGCTGAAATCCACCCTGCTGATTAGTTGACGCCATTGAAGGTCGATGTTGCGGTTAGAAGAAGGATGAGATGCCAACTATGCTGCTGCTTGATTGGAAAGAACGCGTTCCAGCATG
>JAURVB010013380.1:0-58521 GCA_033002965.1 Piper betle | reverse complement strand
GATGGCATTTTCATAAATAAGTATTGACTCGATTCCTACTCGAGTCAAAATAATAACTAGTTCCTAATAAATTCTAAAAAAAATCTAGAAAAATATGGAAAAATCACATAAAATAAAACAAACACAACAACATCCAAATGACATGCTCTATAACTAATAACCCACCCAAATATAATCCAACGCGTCCTAATTTGTCATTCGGCCCTAAAACTATTTTTACGATCAAACATATAGAAAGAAAAAAGTATTGCATACTTTCATATATTTTGATAACTCATTTCTCACCATCTTCTCGACGTTAACATCATATATTCAAGTACACCTGACTCTCATCGCTCATAACTCACGGCTGGTCTCGACTCAGCACGCGGTTCATGAAACTGACTCGACTCGAACCAACAGTCGAACCGACTGGTTCGGTAACGTAAAACTCTGACTCGAGTCACGGGTTTTACAAAGAGAGCTCTAAATGCTTTCTCAATAATGTCCAACCAGCTCTCCGCCTTCATTGGATCAGTCCCACCAATGAATACCTCAGCTCCGTTCCTCCGGAATTTCTCTACAGTGTATCAATCACTGTCATCCCCAAGTGGCAGTACCACTTGTCGGACTACCGATGGCACTGGGTTTGGAAGTTCCCTCGCTCACCCGGGTTAGCTATCCCTAGCCGCTCTTGGGCGCTCCCCTGATCCCATTTGGAACACTACTAGGACCCGCAGCCAAATTTGGAGCTCCATTCCCTGTTACCAATCCCGATAATCGCTGCGCTATGTTCTGAATCACAGAACTGGTATTATCTGAAGCCTATGCAAGTCCCTGTATGGCCGTCAAAATTTGGCCTAACACACTCTCCACCTTCATGTCCGACTGCGCAGCTTGGTTCGACTTCCTTCGGGTGCGTGCCATCTAAAATTTATTCCGTTATGGTTCATTAATTTTTTTTTTAAATGATTACTTCGGTTAGTTAGTGAGTCCACTAATTCCCTAATGACATACCCCATTGGAGAAAGATAAATATTGGACTCTTCAACAAGGTACTTGAGTCATAAGATGTGAGCTTTTGGGAAACTTGGCTCTGATACCACCTGTAACGACCTGTGAGATCCCTCAACTTAGTCCCATATCTAATACCTACTGGGAGGAGATCCTGTTTATAAGTGGGAATGGACTATAGATCTTTAACTTCCGGGGTACCCATTTTAAAGAAATGACTTAGCCCATTACGTTGCACTTTGGGCTGGCTTGTTACAAATGGTATCAGAGACGACCTGGTTCCGTATTAAATGGTGGGATGGACTAGGGACGTTGGCTAGGCTGCCGATCACGGGCCAAAAAAGGTCGTGGGCTGGGGTTAGCAACGGGCCAAGACTAGAAATGTTGGCTAGGCTGCTGGTCACGGGCCAAAAAGACGTGGGCTGGGGCTACTAACGGGCTAATAATAGGCATTTCGGGGACGAAATTTCCTAAGGTGGGTGGATTGTGAGATCCCTCAACTTAGTCCCACATCTAATACCTACTGGGAGAAGATCCTGTTTATAAGTGGGAATGGACTATAGATCTTTAACTTCTGGGGTACCCATTTTAAAGAAATGACTTAGCCCATTACGTTTCACTTTGGGATGGGTCGTTACAAATGGTATCAGAGCCGACCTGGTTCCGTGTTAGATGGTGGGATGGACTAGGGACGTTGGCTAGGCTGCCGGCCACGGGGCAAAAAAGGTCGTGGGCTGGGGTTAGCAATGGGCCAAGACTAGAAACGTTGGCTAGGCTGCCGGTCACGGGCCCAAAAGGACGTGGGCTGGGGCTAGCAATGGGCCAATAATAGGCATTTCGGGGACGAAATTTCCTAAGGTGGGTGGATTGTGAGATCCCTCAACTTAATCCCACATCTAATACCTACTGGGAGAAGATCCTGTTTATAAGTGGGAATGGACTATTGATCTTCAACTTCCGGGGTACCCATTTTAAATAAATGACTTAGCTGATTACGTTGCACTTTGGGCTGGGTTGTTACACGACCCGCCATTTGTCACAACATTGTGGGCCTAGCTGGCCAGGTGTTACTCACAATTAAGCAAATATGTCTAACATTTTTTTAACAAAAACATATATAAAGGTCCGACAGTCTTAGACCGTTTCCCAGTAGCCACAATTATTTCTCAAATAAATAAAAAATAAAGGAGTCCTCATATTTATTTTGCTCCATGCCCTAGTTGTCAATCACCTAATTTCGTATCTACACACCTGCGGAGGCAATTCCACATTAGTGATTACAACACTAAGTAGTATAATAGATAAAACAAATCAAGTACATTCCACTATTTCCTTATGTTCATTTTAATATGCGGTGGAGCGATTCCGCTATACTCCAAAACAATGCGGAGGAGGTATCCACTGTGATCCGCACACCCCGGCCATAGCCCTTATGTGGGGAGGCTACCACTACCGTCTTCAGTGCCAGTGCCTCGAACACCCTGGTTGTAGCCTTTTTGTGGGGAAGCTATCACTACACTCAAGTGATTGCTACGCCCTGTTTGTGGGGAAGCTCTCACTACCAATTCTAGTGCCAGTGCCTCGCATACCTCGGCCGTAGCCTTTTTATAGGGAGGCTGTCACTGTACTCCAGTGCAAGTGCCTTGCACATCGCGGCCGTAGCCTTTTTATGGGGAGGCTATCATTGCATTTAGGTGATTGCTATGCCCTGTTTGTGGGGAAGCTCTCACTACCAATTCTAGTGCCAGTGCATCGCACACCCCGGCCGTAGCCTTTTTATGGGGAGGCTATCACTGCACTCTAGTGCCAGTGCCTTGCACACCCCGGCCGTAGCCTTTTTATGGGGAGGCTATCAGAGCACTCAGGTGATTGCTATGCGCCGTTTGTGGGGAAGCTCTCACTGCCAACTGTAGTGCCAGTGCCTCACACACCCCGACCGTAGCCTTTTTATAGGGAGCTATCACTGCACTCCAGTGCGATGGAGGAATCGTTGTGCCTTGTTCACCTCGGCCGTAGCCTTTTTATGGGGCAGCTATCACTACTCCAAAACAATGTTAATGCATTACAAACTTTACGCACATAATATGACCCAGTGTCGGACTGAGTCAATTCTTTGACCGCGGTTGCACTCGATGCATGGTGGTCGAATCTAGGCTCAGACCGACTAAGGCTACCAACAAGGAAAATATGATGTTCTACCTATTATACGTACCTGACCTGTGATTTCGTCTGACTGTGAACCGTGAACCCTAATATGAATAAGGGCATAAAATTATACATTAGTATAATTTTATTTTGCTTGAACCTACATGCAACTTACATGACTACTATACTATCAATTTTAAATGATGTAATTAGTTCATGTTAGTCTTCATTTCTTATTAAATTTTAGCAATTCATAATTAATTATTAATTATCCCCATCCAAATCCCCATTATCTAATTGATGATTTAATTTTTAACATGTCCCATACTTAATTCTTTTGTATTTACCTTATATTCTAACTCAACTGCATCGAGTTCTCCCATATTTACCTTGTAACACCCCGTTTCGACTCACCCGTGAACCGACCCGGAAATGTCACCGGCGACCCAACTGTTCGCTAATGTACTGGGTTCAGTTAAGCCGACTCGGATCTACCCTCGGTGTCTCAAGATGGAGATGCAAACATGAAATGCATGGATGGGATGCGTGGGTTCTAACGTAGTCCTGCATGCATGCTATGATGTGCAAACAAAACAAAACCATGCAACGGCAAGAAAATTTTAATTAAAAATTATCCACAACAAGGGTATATAAATATTTTATCAAAATACGATAAAACATGATAATTAACCGTAGCATTCATCATTATCTCTTTCGTTTCAATTGAACCGAGCTTGAACTCCAAACTCACTACTCATTCATATTTATCCATTCATTTCATATCAAGCAATTTATCTAAACAAACACATCAAAATTATCATTCACATTGCAATAACACACCGTCATTATACGTTACACGCGGCAGGTACATGTGTGCGCAGTTCCGTGCTGCTCCTCCGCAGTCCCGACAGCTTTCATCCCTCGCATTTCCCACCTACATATATATGGAAAAACCGTCAGTAGCGAGTGTTACCGGCCCTGACAATAACTAATATCAATCTAGCACAGGAGAGCAAACTCTCCTGTTGAATCAAAACCATATACTTCCTCAAGAACTCTCATCAGGGCACATACGGGAGCCGTCGCCCTCGGGTCGAGAGCATCCCCCTATCTTTCACATTCTCATGCCTCGGCCATTTCTCTATCGCTTCTCACATCAAATCTCATTCCTTTCCGCCCTTTGCTCCTTGCTCATATCGAGGAAATTGTGGTCCTGTACTTGCTGGGTACACTGTCAAATCTTACAGCTCCACTTCCACCTGCAGTCTGCCCGCTACCTATTGCTGCGGTTCCACTCATGTCCGGTCTCATCCTCGCCTGAAGTGGGGCAAATAGAGGAGCTGTCGTTGGAGTAGTCCTCTGCTGCACCGGTGGAGGAGGAGGCGGCAGCATGGGGTCTGTGGAAACTGCTGGCTCTCTCGGTGCCTCTTCACCCACTGCTGGTCTCTTCTCAGTTCTGGCCACAGAAAGGGCTATCTGTCTGAGCTCTCTCCTGAATTCCTCCTGATCTTGCTGCATTTGTCTCCTAAATTCTTCCTGACTTTGCAGCATTTGTATCTGAGCTTCCGCCAACCTGGTGATCGCTGCGTCTCTCTCCTGTCGACTACTTCTGGTGCAGTAACTGTCACGACCACTGTCTCGGTCCCGGCGACTATCTCGGTCACGGCGATGTCTCGATGATGGCTCTCACCACGTCAGCTAGCTGAAACTGGCACACTGACCTCTACTGGTGGCATGGCAGTCCTAGGTTGACTGGAGGCGGCGTCATTGTGAACAGGGCTAGGACTGTCCTGTCTAGTTACTGGAGGCGATGGGGTCCTGATCTGCGTCCGGCGGGTCTGTGTCACCATCCTGCTAGTAGTTCCTGCTCTAGTCTACTCGCCTGTCACACTACCGATTTGGAAGGAAATCTGTAAACCAAAACATAAAGACAGAAAAATACATGTCGGTACAGCTCGGTGCAGCTTCGGCACACATGTAACCTATAACGCATCTACCATCTTAATCAACCAATGGTTAGCTCTAATACCATTATTGTTGGTATCAGAGAACATATGCCATGAGTTGGCTCTCAGAGAACATATGCCAAGAATTGGCTCTGATACCATTATTGTAACACCCCATTTCGGCTCACCCGTGAACCGACCAGGAAATGTCACCGGCGACCGAACCGTTCGCTAATCTACTGGGCTTCGGTTAAGCCGACCCGGATCTACCCTCGGTGTCTCAAGATGGAGATGCAAATATGAAATGCATGGATGGGATGCGTGGGTTCTAACGTAGTCCTACATGCATGCTATGATGTGCAAACAAAACAAAACCATGCAACGGCAAGAAAATTATAATTAAAAATTATCCACAATAAGGGTATATAAATATTTTATCAAAATACGATAAAACATGATAATCTACCGTAGCATTCATCATTATCTCTTTCGTTTCAATTGAACCGAGCTTGAACTCCAAACTCACTACTCATTCATATTTATCCATTCATTTCATATCAAGCAATTTATCTAAACAAACACATCAAAATTATCATTCACATAGCAATAACACACCGTCATTATACGATTACACGCGGCAGGTACATGTGTGCGCGGTTCCGTGCTCCTCCTCCGCAGTCCCGACAGCTTTCATCCCTCGCATTTCTCACCTACATATATATAGAAAAACCGTCAGTAACGAGTGTTACCGGCCCGGAAAATAACTAATATCAATCTGGCACAGGAGAGCAAACTCTCCTGTTGAATCAAAACCATATACTTCCTCAAGAACTCTCATCAGGGCACATACGGGAGCCGTCGCCCTCGGGTCGACAGCGTCCCCCTATCTTTCACATTCTCATGCCTCGGCCATTTCTCTATCGCTTCTCGCATCAAATCTCATTCCTTTCCGCCCTCTGCACCTTCCATATTACTCCTGGCCTTGAGCACGAAGGCCGAGTACTCTCAGGCAGTCGCCTTCAGTACCCTTTGATACCACAAGTCTAGACATGCACTGCAATGCAGTACCCGTGAACCTCCACACTTCTCTGGGTTTGAGGAACTCAAAGGTGGAGTTGTCAGGATCCCTCGGGAATGAACCAGCCCGCACACCATTCCAGAGCCCACTATCGACACACACGTGCCCGCTCGTGTAGCACGGTAGTCGGATTTCCCTCATTCAATCTCTCACTGAAAACTCGAAAACTATACATATATATAGGGCTAGGTTGGGATTTATACAATAGGCCCGAAGGCATCGTGAGCTGGATCTGAAGTTCGAAAACAAACTCGAGGGATCTCATCCTCGAGGGTTATTAATCCGAAAAATCGTTGGCTAAATGGCCCGAGTTAAGTGGGATCCGATAAAACGCCACTTAACTCGTCCTGCACATGATAAATCAAATACACAATAGAATAGCGTAAAACAAAGAACGAGTCCTAAACGGACCTGGTAGAAGCTCCAAACGGGTCCACGCGCCTAGGCGGCGAGCTCCTACACCGTACCTACACAATCAAGCTAAAAACTAATGCCCGCATGATGAATCATACATCCTATAGCATGCACACACAATCAACACAATCACGCATCAATCAACACACATCAACCTATATCAATTCTAGCAAGTCTACTTAAGCTAGTTTGCATTAGATCATGATCATCGCCTAGTTACCCTAATTAATTTCTTAGCCTCCATTTTTAACACCACTCAATCAAACAATTTCATATTTTATCCTTAATCAAATCTACATTTATATATATTATTATAACACACAATTCACCAATCCTAGCATGCAATTCTAATAATCAATACTTTTAAATAATTAAATTAAAATAAATTATACCTCGCGTCGTCGAAAATCGGCGATGGCTAGGGTTTCCGTTTCGTGGCTCGAAACTCGGATTCGGCACCTAGCGGCGTCCGAAGTCCGATCAGATTGGACCAGGTGCGTTTGGCGGATGATCCGGCGAATTTCCCATGAATCCAACTTTTCCGGCGAGTGTCGGCGGTTTTCCGGCGGATTCCGGCAGTTTTCCAGCCATGATTCGGGACGGGGCAATCAGGGGGTCTATCGGCACCAGCTCGGCGAGCTTGGTCCAATGGTGGTGTCAAACAAAGCAGTCGAGGCGGCGATGGCCGTCGGCGGCGGCATTGAAAATGGGAGGCGGCGGCGGTGTGCTCCGATCAGGGCTGCTGCCGGCCTCGACGGTGCTCGGGATGGTGGGGGAAATGTCGGCGACGGCGAGGGGGTGGTCGTCGGGGTCACAGCGGCGACGGCGCGGCCCGAACGGCGGCAAAATCAGGCTCGGAGTGGCGACGGCCGAGGCGGCTTCACGGAGTCACGCCGGCGCGCTGGCAGGCGATCGTTGGCCGGGGTTGGTCGGTGGCACGGCACGGCTAGGCGGGGCGGCGTCAATCGGCGGCAGCACGGCGTCGGCGGCGGCAGCGACGAGCATGAGGGTTTGGGAGGGGGTAAGTGTTGGGAGGGAGAAAATTACCCTCAATGGCAGTTTCGTAATTAAGTATTGACTCGATTCCTACTCGAGTTAAAATAATAACTAGTTCGTAATAAATTCTAAAAAAATTCTAGAAAAATATGGAAAAATTCCATAAAATAAAACAAACACAACAACATCCAAATGGCATGCTCTATAACTAATAACCCACCCGAATATAATCCAACGCGTCCTAACACGCTATTCGGCCTAAAACTATTTCTTCGATCAAACATATAAAAAGAAAAAAAATACTGCATACTTTCATATATTCTGATAACTCATTTCTCACTATCTTCTCGATGTTATCATCATATATTCAGGTACACCTGACTCTCATCGCTCATAACTCACAGCTGGCCTCGGCTCAGCACGCGGTTCATGAAACTGACTCGACTCGAACCAACGGCCGAACCGACTGGTTCGGTAATGTAAAACCCTGACTCAAGTCACGGGTTTTACATACCTGGTTGCTATTCTACTTTAACAATTCATTTAACGACCTCAAAGCTCCCAGCTTTATTGTAGTCAACCTGTGAAAGCCGGTATTTTCATCATCCATGGCGACCAACCAGTAACGTGGTGGCCTCTATTTGCTGCCATGGCATCTCTAACTTGGCCACCACATGGCAACCCTCAACCAGTCCTTGGCAACCCCATTCTGGCCACCCAATCAGTAACCCCGACCTGACCATGGTGACTCCATGTCGGTCACATAATTAGCCCATGACCCAAGGCGTCTGCCCTAGTCGGCCACATAAACAGCACCCGACTAGACCCATGACGACTACTCTAGTCGGCCACATAAACAGCACCCGACCAGCATGTCTTCTTTTCCTTCCACCCAATTTCAGACCCCATCTTCTGTCTACCCCACTGATCCGATTGAAAAAAAAAACCCAAAGATCCAATTTTTATCCGCTGCTATCTCATGAAACTTGGACTACACCCTATATGGGGACCTTAATTCCACCATTAATGGTGACCGACTAGCAGCCATGGCGACCATGTCCTGCCCCATCAAGGTGACGACCAGCTGCACTTTCCATGGCGGATCCACGTCTGGCCAGCAACACCACCCATGGCAACACCGACCTGTTCTCCCCTCAGATTTTAGACCTGCATGCCTCCTCGACGGTCTGTTTTGGCCCTCAAGGTGACTCCATCCAGCCAGCATCACCGTCGGGAGCAATTCCCACCTCCAGCACGTCAACCCCGCACCATGGAAGGAAACATGGCGTGGTTGCTACTGGAAAACAACATGTGTATGCATGCAATTACCCAAGCGAAGGAGGAAATTCAGTGTCTATCTAAGGAGGAAAAATGTAGATGACGCCCCCCCCCATTTCCTTTTATAATGAATAAAGTGACGGTTAGGGTACATGGAAGCACCCTTTCACCGTAATTCCTTTAACCGGGTAATTGGGTAATCAACATGGTCCACTTAACCATTTCACTTAACCTGTTAAATGGGTACATGGTATGGTTCACTTAAATGGTTAATTGGATAAATAATATAGTCGACTCGACCGATTCAACTAGAATTATCCAATTAAAAATTACTTTTCAAATAACCGGGTAATTCATACTTATCCAGCTACCGAATTTTTTCCCATGTTCGATCCCACTGCGTCGAACGTTATTATTATTATTATTATTTTTTCCGGGTCTTTACATGAGCCGAGGCTGGATGTGTGTAAGAGCAATGAGGGTCATGTGTACCCAAGCATATGATGATAATGTCTTGAATACAATAGAAAATAATGAGTTATCAGAATATATATATATATATATATATATATATATTTATGTATATGTATATATATATATATATATATAGTGGATCGTAGAGTTAGTTTTAAGCCGTTTACTGCGTCAGAATATGTTATTTATTCATTTTGGGTGGGTTAATAGGTCAAGAACATGCTATTTTATTTTATTGAGCATTTTTTTTGTATTTTATTATTTTATTTTATATTTATTTAGAATTTATTTCGTATTATTAACTTTAGTCACAAGTGAGTCAAATTTTTATTATAAAATTACCACTGACCCATCTCTTCTTCTTCACCAACTCTATTTTTCCTCCCAATGCTTTGCAGCGCCTCACCCGACAGCCGGCGACTTCACTGCTAGTGGCACTATGGCCAGCCAGTGTTGTCGCCACGGCCTCGGGTCAATTTTGTAATTTCAAATGGCCAAGTTAGGTTATTTTATCGTGGAATTTAAGTTGCCCTGTCAAGTTATTATAAGATCAAGTTCGAGTTGACCCAAATTTCTCACTCTTACTGGTTAACTCGGCCCAGCAACCCATCCTGAAGTCCGAGTTATCTCCACTTTTCGGCTTTGGCTTCTCATGAGTCAACGTCTATATCAAACAGCTCTACAGACGAGGAGTGAAAGCTTTATTTTGAGCGAGTTGGCTTCTCGATCTTCGCTCTAGTGGGGACTCATTGATATCGATATTGTGAGCATCGAAAAGAAATCGCTAAAAATACAGACCCAAGTGAAAAAAGGTGTCTCCTTTTCCATTTTTACTGTGAACGTAGGTAGGACTAGCTTGGCAGAAGGAGCTGGATCTCTGCGCTTTAGTGGTGGTAGAGTCTGAGGGAGCGCCGGTGCATTGCTGAAAGGAGAGATTCGTCTACTATTGATTTGTGCGCTATCTTACTGGTAGATGGCGGACGTTGGGGATGGGAAGCCGGCACCGGACGCCGTGAAGAAGAAGGAGCAGAGCTTGGCTTTCTACCAGCTTTTCTCATTCGCAGATAAATACGACTGTCTCTTGATGATAGCGGGGACAGTAGGAGCTGTGATCCATGGCTCCGCCATGCCGTTCTTTTTCCTGCTCTTCGGGGATCTGGTGAACGGCTTTGGGAAGAACCAGTCGGACTTGAGGAAGATGACGGATGAGGTTTCCAAGGTCGGTAATGCGGGTGGAAACTGTGGTACATGTATAAACGACAGTGTATAGTTATTCATGTGTTAACCCATTTTTTCTAATAATTCTTGCACGCAGTATGCACTTTATTTTGTATACCTTGGTCTTGTGGTTTGCTTCTCCTCCTATGCAGGTGACTTTTTTCTTTCTCTCTCTCTTTTTTTTTTCTGTTGTTTTGCTTTCTTCTTTGCTTCATTGATGGTTCATTCTGTACGCCGTTAATTTGTTTTTGTTCAGACCCGTTGTGATCAACTATAGGTTGGTTGGTGTTCTAACTGAGA
Organism: Piper betle; assembly: GCA_033002965.1. Classification (NCBI taxonomy): domain Eukaryota; kingdom Viridiplantae; phylum Streptophyta; class Magnoliopsida; order Piperales; family Piperaceae; genus Piper; species Piper betle. Next base: position 47,679 of record JAURVB010013380.1, on the reverse strand, counting down.
ATGCCTTTGAAATCACTTGCAGAGATAGGATGTTGGATGTTCACTGGTGAGAGGCAAACGAGCAGGCTGAGAAAGAGGTACCTAGAGGCGGTTTTAAAGCAGGATGTAGGCTTCTTCGACACCGATGCCCGCACTGGCGACATCGTCTTTAGCGTCTCCACCGATACTCTCCTCGTCCAGGACGCCATTAGTGAAAAGGTTTGGTTGCTCTTATCTTGTCTCTGATATAATAAGCTTCTCCCACGCCATATCTGGGTCCCTTGCCCCCTCTCCCTCCCGGGTGAAAGTCGCATCATTATGCCTTTTTCATCGCATCAGCTCTCTCCTTCTTTTTCTCTTGGGTTTTCTCTTTTTGAGTGAGAGTCTATCCTTGGGCGGGGGCCAGCACAATTCAACGATTAGATCTCAAACATTTGGACCCATATCGGCGTACTTTACCAGGATCTGTGATCTGAAGGTTAACTTGCGCATAACTGGGTCAGATGCGACTGCGTTAATACCCAATCTTCAATTCTCCATTCCCTACTAGATGAGATCAGATGGGCCAATTTCATGTTAAACCATCTGTCTCAATCAGGTGGGTCTCTACCGTTGTCATTGGGGAAGCAGGGACCAAATCCCACGGGCTAATTAAATGCCCTGTTATTGACACTTGTCAGATTCAGCTGGCAACTGGATCACGCCTCTTTTAAGCTTGTTCAATGTGGTTGATTCTTTTGTTGAATGGATTTGTGACGGTTTAGGTGGGAAATTTTATTCACTACCTTTCCACCTTCCTGGCGGGTTTGGTGGTGGGCTTCGTATCTGCATGGCGGCTTGCGTTGCTCAGCGTCGCGGTCATACCGGGCATTGCCTTCGCGGGCGGGCTGTACGCCTACACGCTCACCGGCCTCACTTCCAAAAGCAGAGAATCATATGCCAACGCCGGCATTGTTGCCGAGCAGGTTCGTCTTTTGCTCGTCTTCATATTCTGACGGTATCGTTTCTTCCTGTATTGGTGTCTTTGGATTTTTGTTTGGTTGGCAACCATCTCTCTCACCAACACCAATGATGTTTGGTTTTTTAATTGGTTCGTCTTTCGCTTTCAAGTGTTAGGCTATTGTGGCCGTAAGTGTTGATTGATATATCAATTGGTTGTGTGGAATCGACTCCGATATAGGACTTGGCATTATCTGCTTCTGATTAAAAATGCGGTAAACCACGACTAGTAGTTTGTGATTAACTTCTGTCAAGGAATCTATTTTTGCCTTATGTTGACTGATCAGCAGTCCGTGCTGACACTCTTATCAACTTATGCGAAGAAGAAAATTAGGCAATAGAAGCTTGTCATTTATTACGTTCTATTCTAGGTGCACGTATGGTTAGAACGGTAAATATGACACTGTACTGCCATGGCATTTGCAGGCAATTGCGCAGGTGCGAACGGTCTACTCGTTTGTAGGGGAGAGTAAGTCATTGAGCGCCTATTCGGAAGCCATACAGAACACACTAAAGCTTGGATACAAAGCTGGCATGGCAAAGGGCCTGGGAATTGGATGTACTTATGGAATTGCTTGCATGTCATGGGCCCTTGTTTTCTGGTATGCTGGAGTGTTTATCCGAAATGGTCAGACTGACGGCGGCAAAGCGTTCACGGCCATATTCTCCGCCATTGTTGGTGGCATGTAAGTTCTCGAGAGATTTAAACAAACGAATGTGATGTCTAGCATTTTGTTTTCTTTTCCAGTTCTAATGCACAAGTAACATGCATTCAGGAGTTTAGGCCAATCATTTTCAAACCTGGGGTCATTCAGCAAAGGCAAAGCAGCTGGTTATAAACTGATGGAGATAATTAACCAGAAGCCCTCTATTGTCTACGACCCTGCGAGGGGAAATGTCTAGCGGAGGTCCATGGGAACATTGAATTCAAAGATGTTTCCTTCAGCTATCCTTCTCGACCTGATGCCATGATCTTCAAGAAGTTTTCGATTTTCTTTGCATCAGGAAAAACGGTTGCAGTCGTTGGAGGTAGTGGATCAGGAAAGAGCACAGTGGTCTCACTAATTGAAAGGTTTTATGATCCAAACGACGGTATGCGTTCTCTCGAGACAGAGAAGAAAGTGTGACAAGTAATGTTTTTGGTATTTTGCCTAAAATATTCGTATTATGGCTTTTTCTAGGGCAAATTTTGCTGGATAATGTGGACATTAGGACCCTTCAATTGCAATGGTTAAGAGATCAAATCGGTTTGGTGAATCAAGAGCCTGCTCTATTTGCCACAACGATACTTGATAATATTCTTTATGGAAAGCCCGAAGCAACAATGGCCGAAGTTGAGGCAGCTGCTGCCGCTGCCAATGCTCACACCTTCGTCTCGCTACTCCCTAATGGCTATAAAACACAGGTCTGACATTTACCGTTAATTCCGTTCCAATTACTGATTCTAATATGCTGACTTATAATTATTTATTCATAGTGTGAAAATTAAAGTTACTTTGATTTGAAATAGCTATGCCACTTACTAGACTTGAACAAATCAATGCTGTTACTTTTACAGAAGCTTTACTAGCGCATTCAAAATTCTTATAAACCTTTTATTTGAAATGACCATGCCACTTACTACACTAGGGTAAATCATTGCTGTTGCTTTCTCCGAAGCTTTACTGGTACGTTCAAAATTATTGAAACACCTTGATTATACAATTTCTTACATCCCAGGTAGGTGAGCGGGGTGTCCAACTGTCTGGTGGTCAAAAGCAAAGGATAGCTATAGCCAGAGCAATGTTGAAGAACCCTAAGATACTTCTACTTGATGAAGCTACGAGCGCTCTTGATGCAGGTTCGGAGAACATTGTTCAAGAAGCACTCGATCGTCTCATGGTGGGTAGAACGACTGTTGTGGTGGCTCATCGCCTTTCTACAATTAGAAATGTGGATACAATAGCTGTGATTCAACAGGGTCAGGTTGTTGAAACTGGTACCCATGAAGAGCTGATTGCCAAAGGAAGCTCTGGGGCATATGCTTCGTTAATTCGATTTCAAGAAATGGCAAGAACCAGAGATCTACTGTCGATTCATCGCTCGCGTTCATCACGTTTAAGCCACTCCCTCTCAACAAAATCACTCAGCCTCCGCAATGGTAGTCTAAGGAATTTGAGCTATCAATACAGCACAGGAGCGGATGGTCGGATAGAAATGATTTCGCATTCTGATACCGAAAAGAAGCACCCTGCTCCCGAAGGGTACTTTTTCCGTCTCCTGAAGCTTAATGCACCGGAATGGCCTTATGCAATTCTTGGAGCCATTGGTTCTGTCCTGTCTGGCTTTATAGGTCCAACATTTGCAATCGTGATGAGCAACATGATTGAAGTTTTCTACTACCGGGATCCGAGTCAGATGGAGAGGAAAACAAGAGAGTTCGTGTTTATCTACATTGGAGCTGGGCTGTATGCAGTAGTGGCTTATCTTGTTCAGCATTATTTCTTTAGTATAATGGGTGAAAATCTCACGACGAGGGTGAGGAGAATGATGCTTGCGGGTAAGTTGTCCTGCTCTTTTATGGTTATGGGTTCGTTATTGATCACACCACATCTCACATCTCTTTGTGACAATACGAACTGCCTTGCTTGCAGCAATTCTGAGGAATGAAGTAGGATGGTTTGACGAAGAGGAGAATAACTCCAGCTTGGTGGCCGCTCGGCTGGCTAATGATGCGGCCGACGTGAAGTCTGCCATTGCGGAGCGAATTTCGGTGATACTGCAAAACATGACTTCTCTGCTCACATCTTTCATTGTTGCTTTCGCAGTGGAATGGAGAGTATCTGTGCTGATATTAGCAACCTTTCCGCTTCTTGTTCTTGCCAACTTCGCGCAGGTATATATGAATCATTCTATTTTTATTTTTTACCGTTTAAAGTCTCTAAGTCTAGAATTTCATAAGGATTTTGGCTCTAAAATTCTGTCTCTTTCCTGGTCATTGGGGCCCCTTGAGCCGCCGTGGTAACCAGTAAATTCACGTTTCACCCTGTGGGATTATTATGGTAAAAAAAGTTCATTCTTTGATAGACGGTAGAAAATAGTCCATACTGAATCGTCAGAGGGAATAAATTAGGGGAACCATCCAATTTCCTGACTTGTTTCACGTGTCAGCTTGCTTGACTACTGTTTTGTCAGTCTTATCTACACCCTCTGTGATGTATCTGCAACACCACTCCCGAGCAGTTCAGATAAGAAGCGGACAAAATCCATCTCAAAGCTGGCCCATTTGATTATCAATGCTCAAATCTCGATAAGTTTCACCTCTCCGGGCATCGAAATTTTACTGTTGCTGATTTCTATCAGACCTTGGGGGTCAATTCTTATTTTTTACAATGGGTATTGTTTTGTTGGAAAGTGTTTGCTTGATACGAAAATAGCGAATAAAAAATTTTTTATATGAAATGAAAATAAATTTAAATTAAATAATATAAAATTTTTTAAAATTTTCTTTTTTTGTTTTTATGGTATGAAAATAAAATAAAAATGAAATATCATTACATATGCCCTCTTAATTTTTTTAAAATTTTTATAAAAAAAATTTTTTTTGTAAAATTTTTATTTACTTTTATTGAAATTGAAATTTTTTGTGGCTAAATTTTAAGACATTCAAAAATAAAATTGTGACTTCCCAATTTTACAATTTTTAACAAATTTTAAGGGATCCTGGGGTTGGTGTTGTGAGCAACGATTGCCTTCTCCTCGTCTGACAACACTTTTTTTTATTTTTCTAGATATTCTTTTCCTTATTTTTTAGTCAAGTTGTTTTTATGATTTTTTTTTCAGTTGTGGAAGCTCGTAACTTAAATGTTCGGTATGGAGAACAAGTTGAGAGCAACAAAAGAAAATGTTATAGACCGGAATGATCAAAAAAAATTTTATGAAAATAGTCAATCTAAGCTGTTTAGAACCTTTTTAAAAAAAATTTGCACTGTTTTTCTTTACTTCAATACTGGACATTAAGTCATAATCATTTTAATTTTGATCATTTTGTATTTGTATTTTACTCATGCACCTTGTAGGAGCCGACGATCATATTGTTAATAATTACAATTACAATGTCTATTCTCTATTTCGCAGCAATTATCACTCAAGGGATTCGCTGGGGACACGGCCAAAGCCCATGCTAAGACGAGCATGATTGCAGGTGAGGGTGTAAGCAACATCAGGACTGTGGCCGCATTTAACGCGCAGGACAAGATCCTCTCCCTCTTTCGGAACGAACTCCGGGTGCCGCAACGTCGTAGCCTATGCCGCAGCCAGTCCTCTGGTTTTCTCTTTGGTCTTTCCCAGCTCGCCCTGTACGCCTCCGAGGCTCTCATCCTCTGGTATGGCGCCCACCTCGTCAGCCATGGCACCTCCACCTTCTCGAAAGTCATCAAAGTCTTTGTCGTTCTCGTTATCACTGCCAACTCCGTTGCGGAGACTGTGAGCCTTGCCCCCGAGATCATCCGGGGCGGGGAGGCAGTCAGCTCCGTCTTCGCCATCTTGGATCGGCAGACCAAGATCGACCCAGAGGAGCCGGATTCCGAAACATTTGAGACAGTTCGAGGGGATATCGAGCTACGCCATGTTGACTTCTCTTATCCTGCCCGTCCTGATGTTATCATTTTCAAGGACTTCAACCTTAGGATTCGGGCAGGCCAAAGTCAGGCGCTGGTCGGTGCTAGTGGCTCCGGAAAGAGTACTGTTATTGCTCTCATTGAACGATTCTACGACCCAACTGGGGGAGAGTCTGCATTGACGGGAGAGACATCCGGAGGCTGAATTTGAAGTCACTGCGCCTCAAAATAGGCCTGGTCCAGCAGGAGCCGGTGCTGTTTGCTGCTAGCATCTACGACAACATTGCCTACGGAAAGGACGGAGTTTCTGAGGCAGAAGTCATGGACGCCGCTCGGGCTGCTAATGTTCACGGGTTTGTCAGTGCATTGCCGGATGGATTCAAGACACCAGTAGGAGAGAGGGGTGTTCAACTATCAGGTGGTCAGAAGCAGAGGATTGCAATTGCCAGGGCCGTCCTCAAAGACCCTGCGATTCTACTATTGGATGAGGCTACCAGTGCCCTGGATGCCGAGTCAGAGTGTGTGCTGCAGGAGGCCTTGGATAGGATTATGCGTGGCCGGACCACCGTGTTGGTGGCTCATCGTGTCTCTACCATCCGTGGGGTTGATTACATTGGAGTGCTGCAGGATGGTCGCATTGTTGAGCAGGGAAATCATGCAGACCTAGTTAGCCGACCGGACGGCGCCTACTCTAGGCTGCTGCAGCTGCAGCACCACCACAACTGATTCCGAATTTATGGCCTATCGTAGCCATTTTCATTGTTGCCTTCTTAATGATTGCATTTGCCTAATATCTTCTTAATCTGTTTCTAGTTTCCTCTTGTTTGTCATCTCGTTATATTTTAAAGTGGGGGTTGTAGATATGTAAGTTTTAGAAGCATCTTGCCTTTCTTTTTCCTCAGTGGGCGACAGCCATAACCTCCTCTAGGAAATGTGGAGACTGGAGCTCGCGATAGTAAGTAAATCTTGCCCCCGTTGGCAATTAAAAACTTTCGCTTCTAAGAAGTATGATTTTACTTTTGGCAGTGTGGTAAGGTACTTCGTCGGGAAATTTTTGTTTAAGTACGATTTTGGATTGTGCAATGTCATCTGAATGCGTGAATGTTTGTTTCGATGGCAATTATGATCTAATAGGTAATTTTCTCCTGGTAATAATTTGTTGGTTTGGTTCCTAATATGAATTGGGTCATTTATTAAATATACTGAATGACATTTTAAAAAATTAATCATAAATAATTGCCATCATTCTTGTATATTCAGTTATTTGTCGAGTCTTGCGAAAATTGGCGCCTAAATTTAGCACCCGATAATTTTTCTTTTTCTTGATGCAAATATTTAAAAATTGGCGTAAAAATGCCTAAAAAGAGCGCTAGTTATATTGGAAGGATGTACACTTTTGCACGCAACTACGCCTTCCTTCCTCCGCCTCCCTCTCCCCCGTCCTTCAAGTCCAATTCCCCTGGCCTGCTCCACCTCTACGTACGTGTACTTCCCTTCGCTCCTTTCTTTCCACTCCTTCAGTCCCTCTCCCCCGCCATCCTTCCAAACACCTTGCCGTGGCCAGAGATGGACATCGGCCAACCTGGATAGGGGTTTTGAGGTGGTAGCACTCCGTACTCCCTCCCCCACCCTCCTCCACCATGGGTCGGTATTCCTTTTGCTCTGTTCCTCCCACTCATTTTCCCCTGCCCTCCTCGGCCTCATTAGGGTATTGCCTTCAACCCTTCGAAAGTTTCGTTTTTCGATTCCATTGCATGCTTGCTATTATTATGATTGATTTTTCATTGATTTATAATATGCATGGGACTATTCTAAGATTTTTTGTTACTATATCTTTGCATTCTGTTGAGGTTTTGGGTATATGTCTGCCTTTGTATGCTCTCAATGTGATCTTGCTTATGATTCAATGATTGTCTACTAATTTAACTAATTATAAGTATTTGCAATGCCTAGTTGCTTATTTGTGAATTGATTTGCATAATTGTGACCGAAGGTCATAGGGCCCCACTCTCTGGTCTATTGGGATTAACAGATTACGAGAGAAAGAAAAAAAAGCATGTAAGAAACTAAAAGAAAGGAAAAGAAAAATTTTTTTCTTATTATTTCTCATGTGTATTTGATAAAAAGAAACGAAAAGGTGTAAAGCACCATTGTCACTCTCCATAGTTTCCTTACATTTTTTTGTAAAAAAATGGTTTGTAAAGAACTTTTCCATCAAGTTGGAAAATAGATTTATTTTCTCACATTTTCACTCAAACTAAACAAGCAAAATGCAAGAAAAGTACACTTTTCTCCCATTTTTCTTTCTTGCAAACTTAACACACCCTAAGTTTCATTCAAAGTGCTCATTTGCGCGATTTCATGAATTCTTTACGGGGTTTAATCTTGATGATAAACCAAATTTTGAAACAAAGATTGAAGGTACCCCCATTTGGTTTTTTATTGTTCTATCCGAAATTGAAATCAAACAATGCCTTCCTTAGTGCTTCAGTTGTTCGGTGGGATAAGTCATTAGGGATTTAGGATATTTGACATGTTTTTACCATTTGGAGTAGAGGACGTGTCTTTGATAATATGCCTCCCTCAAAATGGCAGAGAGGTTTTGAAAGATGTAGATGATTGGGCGAGGCAAGCCTCACTCAATTAAGTCCTACTTGTTGCTTAACGAGATATGACATATAGGATAGCTGTAGAAAAACTTATAACAGAAGCAAGTGTTTATAGGGGGTATGGGGGAGAGGTAAACACAAAAAAATGGGTCTTCTATGTTCTCAGTGCCATTCTCTTTCCCACCACCAACCAATATGTGCGTGCCAAATGGGTGGAATATGCAGATAGGTATGAATCCCTCTCTGGATATACTTGGCCATAAGCCATTTACATCTACCACAATAGTGGACTCTCACATGCACAAGAGGCGATTAAGAACTCCAGTAAAACAATCCAGTAAAACAACCCATGTTAAGGGATGCTCTTATGTATTACTTGTAAGTGTTATCTGCTTTAAAACCGCCAATTGTACGGTGATTTTGTGTTGGTTCGTTTGTGAATTGGGTTGAGTAGCATATAATTAGTGTTTGTTAGCCATTAATATATTATAAGGATGTGCGTTGTGTTTGTTCGCCCGGAGACTAGTTGCCACGGTGTTAGATACACTCGGTTAGGCACTAGGTGGTCCCAACAATTTCTTTTTCATTTTGGGTGTTGGGTATAGTAGATAGACCCTAGTACCGTATCCCCCCGTGTCTAATTGCATATAATGTGTTGTGTAGGTTTGTTTTATGTGTATTTGATAGAAAAACCCTAAATGAAACAAAAAGGGCTTGAATTTGGCACCAGGCCAGCACCCTTGCACCTAGTCAATGTTTAAATTTGACACTCAAGTTTAAACCACAAACACCAAGATATTGTCATAACGTCCTTATGCCCATGACGTGTTTTATTTTTGGTTTTTATCACGTTTTTGTTTTTCTATTCTAGCGCTCTTGTGCTACAGGCTTTTCACATGGGCGGCAATTCCTATTGGTTAGCTTGGCAGTTGTCAGAGCCAATGCCCTCGCACCCTCACAGTCCTTGTGCCCCATCCGTTTTCCCTTTTCTATAAAAATCCCAACCCTAACCCATTTTCACTCCTTCACCCCTTTTTTCCACCAAACCCTTTCTTCTTCACTCCAGACCTCTCCAGCACCCGTTCAAGCCTTCAAGACCATCAAGCTTGCTTTGGAGCTCTCCTTCCTTGTCTTTCTTTTCTTCCTTCCTTGGTATGTACCTTTCCCCCTTGTTCTTTCTTTTCCATGGCTTCTTTGTGGTGTTGCATGTGTTGTTTGTAGTGTTTTGTTTGCTGTGGTTCGAATTATTTGAAGCATTTTTTGCTTGTATATCATGAGTTATGCCTTGTACAAGCTTGCATGCACTTGTATGCTATATGCTTTGATCATGCATCCTTAGATTTGCAATGTAGAAAGCATTTGATATTAGAAAAATGTGATTTTTGATATATATTACTCCCGACATCCATAGCTTTGCAGTCATGTATATTTTACTTATGTTCCATACTCATTTCATACTTTATATGATGTTGAAATGCATGTTAAGGTTGCTCTAGAATTGTTGTAGATCTATGACGCTTGCTGTCTGATTTATTGCATGTTATAGTGATGCTTGTTGTTGCAATGCTTATTCTCTTTTGTAGAATAGGGTGTTAGCTTTTAAAATTTCTTATTAAATGGGCATCATTAAGAGCATGAACATCACGAGTAATTAATGACTATGCTCACTATTCTGTTGCATATATTGACAATGATTGTCTTTGGTCAAGTTAAATTAATTGTAGGGAAACTTGCTAAAGTCCTAATAAAATTAAGTAATATTGTAATAATTGTCTAATTGAAATTTGCCACATTCGTACTTGTTTTAAGCTCGTTAGGGTAGTTAAATAAATCTCTTTTTTAGAATGTTCAAAGAAGATGGGTGTTTAACCCTAATATCTGTCTTCCCTTCCCTTGTAAAGAATTACTTCATAGGGTGTTTAGGTGCAATATTTACTAAACTTTTGCACAATGGCTCCTTTCGAAGCGTATGTCTGATATGCCAAATTTCATAACTTATGCATACAGAAGACTTGTTAGGATTTTTCCTTCCAACATAGGTTGGCATAGTCCAAAAATTCCAATGACATGATTTCAATTTCTCTGTCCTTCTCTAGATCAAATTTAGGCTCAATCTTTTACAAGATTCAAGGCCAATGTGTTAGGAGTTCATAACATTTTTACTGAGATTTTTAGCTCAATAGAAGCCCACAAACGAATCCCATAAGTTTAGTGTGTAGCCTAGACCATAGAATCCCAAAACTATAACTTAGATTAGTGGCCAAGAAACCTAGTAAGCTCAAAAATTGAGCCCACCATAAAAATTACGGTTAAACCTTAACCCATTAGGAGTAAGCCCACCATTGTTCTTAGATTGTTAGAAAATTTGGCTAAGTTTGGCAGGTTTAGAAGTTTTAGATTAGGGCTTAATTGGGTTTAGCGTAGTCAATCCTTTATGAACCTCCAAACCTCCTTAATCTCCATTAAGCAACTTAATAGTATTTAGAGTGCAATTGGCTTAAATGTGCTGTTTAAGTTTAATAATGTGTTATACATGATTTGAGGTTGTGGCTCAATGTGTATGTTGTTGTTTAGAGTTTAATTAATTACATTTCATCTTAGGACACATAAAGTGAGCTTGCTGAGGTAAGTCGAGGAGCTTTACTCATCGATTCATCGAATTCTCTAGGTTTGTATCTCTACTTGATCCCATGAGTGAGATTTATCATAGTTTTCTCGTTAAGATAGTATTAGTGGAGCTTTATTAAATCTCACAAAAACTAGATCATCTAGTTGCAAGTTTTTCAATATTTAATAAAACCTCAAAGTTGAGTTTTCAAACTTACAAGCCCTAGAAATGTATATTATAAAATCTGTTCCTCATTTTTACACTAAGAGTTTATGGAGATACGAAGACTGGACTGGTACTCCTCCCACCATAAGTGTAACACCCCAAATCCGGTTCACACCCGTGAACCAAACCGGCATGTTACAGGCCCCGGTTAGGTCGGCTAACCCGAACCTAACTCGTGCGGATCCAATCTCGGCGTCTTAAGATGAAGATACGATCCGTCATGAATGAATGAATACACAAAATCCTAACATGGTACTACATGAATGACATGCAAATTAAATTTCACACCAGTCACAATTACGATCAAAATTGATGAAAATTCTGAAGTAAAACGGACAGGGTCTCCCCTAAAAATGCAATTATGGGCCCACCCTGTCAAAATAATATATATACAAATATATACAGCATAGCATTAACAATAGCATTCACACAAATCTAATCTATCTATATGCATTCATTCTGAAGCTCTGGGTCTCAACCCACTACGCTTTTGCTGCTCAACTCTGATCATATTTTGCATTCTATTATCTTATCTTAGCATCTCATTCAGTCATGTCATCATGCTCAAACATTTACTCATGTCATTCACAATATAATAACATAATAATACAATATTAAACATTCAGAAATCTAACATGTGTGTGTGCACAAGACCTCATTGCTCCTCCGTCCAAGCTGGCTCCTCCAACTCGTGCTTATTACCTACATATAGTATAAGAAACACGTCAGTAACAAGTGTTACTGGTCCGGAAAATAAAATAACTATAACAAGCTGGCTATGAGAGCAAACTCTCATATGAAAGAAAACCATATACTTCCTCAAGAACACTCTGAAGGGCACTACTGAGGAGCCACTGGGCTGCAGACCCGGTAGCATCCCGAACTAATTATCTGCTGCTGGTACTGTGCTACTCTCAGCACTTCTTTTTCAGTACTTCTCGTGAAACTTTATCCTAAGCCCTCTCCTTACCTCCATATTTCTCCTGGCCTTGAGCACGAAGGCCGAGTACTCTCAGGCAGTCGCCTTTAGTACCCTTTGAACCACAAGTCCGGACATGCGCTGTACTAAACAGTACCCGTAAACCTCCACGTTCTCCGGGTGTGAGGAACTCAAACGCGGAGTTGTCAGGATCCCTCGGGAATGGAACAGTCCGCTGGCACTAATCCAGAGCCCGCTTTGACTGTCACGGCATCCTCTGCATGGTACGTGCAGTCGGTTTCTCCATCTCTCGTCTCACTGAAAACTCGATAAAACTATATATATAGGCCTGGGAAGGGATTCATATAATAGGCCCGAAGGCAACTTGTGGTGGATCTTGTTTTCGAAATCATCCTCGAGGGATCTCATCCTCGAGGGGTTATTAATCCGGAAATATTCGATTAAATGGCCCGAGTTAAGTGGGATCCAATAAAACGCCACTTAACCCGTCCTGCAATAATAAAATAAACATACAATGGAAGAGCGTAAAACAAGACGAGTCCTAAACGGACCTGGTAGAAGCTCCAAGCGTGTCATCGCGCCTAGGCGGCGAGCTCCTACTCCGTACCTACACATCAAAACTAAATACTAACGCCCGCTAACTAAATGATGCATCAAACTCAATACAATTAAATACAAAATCATCGACCGTCAAAATAACCATAAATATGAAAATAACTCTACTCATCCTATTCATAGCAATTTTTATTGTATTTTTCCTAAGTTGCATCATACACGATTATCAGGCTCAATTTACTTACTTCATTAGATCACTTAACCTCCATGCACTAACCTCCATGCACTATCAATCACATCATATAACTTATCACTTCATCACTTATCTTAACATTCATCATAATAATTAATCAACCCTAATATGCTATGCTAACAATTATCATTAATTTTAAATAAATCAATCGGAGGTAATTATACCTCACGTCGTCGGCAATCGGCGACGGCTAGGGTTCCGTCGCGCGTCTCGGAGCTCAAATTTGGCGCTCATCGGCGTCCGAAGCTCGATCGGGCTCCACTGGGTGAGCCCCGCGGAAGATCCGGTGAATTCCGGCGAATTCCAGAAATTCCGATTTTTCGGCGGTTTTCCGGCAGCTACTGGCGGTTTTCCGGCGACTTCCGGTGGTTTTCCGGCAACCATCGCCTACGGCGTCTACTGGTCGGAAAGGGGTTGTGTTGGGTACCCTCGGAACCGGCTCGGCGAGCCCGACCCATCTACGAGGTCGACGCGGCCAACGGAGGTGGCGGCTCGCCGGAAAATGCCTAAAACAGAGCGGCGGCGATGAGGGAAGAATCCGGCCGGCCAGGGCGGCGATGGCCTCCGCTCCGGTCGGGGAAGGCCGCTAGGGGGTCGAGGGTGTCGATGCTACCGACCGATCGCGGCGGTGCTGGTCGCCGGTGACGGAATCGGCGACGGAAGCGCACGCGGGCGCGGCGTCGCGGCGTGGCTTCCTCGCGTCGCGGCGGCCCGGTGGGGGCCGGACTTGGTCGGGCCAGCAAGGCGGCGCCGTGGCCGGGCTGGGCGGCGTCGACCGGCGGCCAGGCGGCGTCGGCCGTGGCGGCGGTGGCGCGCGAACAGGGGCGGCGCGGGCGATGGTTTGGGGGAAGAAGAAAGGAAGGGTTGAGGGTGTGTGTGGTGGCAAACTCGTAAATATTACTTGACTCGTCTCTGACTCGAGTCAAGTATAATAACTAAGTCGTATTAAATCCTAAAAAAATTCATAAAAATCGGGAAAAATCCCGTAAAAACAAACAAATACCAAACATCGTAATGATATGCTCTAAGACTATCAACCCACCCAAAATGCCCGTAACGCGTCCTAACGCGGTAAACGGCCTAAAACTAATTCTACGATCCATTATATATCATAATAAAAAAAGAATGAACTGCATACTCTCATATATTCTGATAACTCATTCTTTTCTGCTGTGTTCATGACGTTATCATTATATACTTGGGTACACATGACCCTCATGGCTCATACACGCGACCGGCGTCGGCTCGGTACACGTGTCCTGAAACTGACTCAACTCGAAAAAATAACAGTCGACCCGACCGGTTCTGAATATAAAACCCTGACTCGAATCGTGGGTTTTACAATAAGTGTAGTGGTTATAAGGGTATTGTGTAAAGTATTATATTTTTAAAATTTGTGGTAATAACTACTTGTCCTTTGTCATTCGAGTACCATGGCGAGAGGATGGGAGGATGATGTAAGGGTAAGAGCATGTATGTCATATGTATATGTATGTTTCTACACCGTTGTGCCAGGAGGGTGTGTAGCTCACCCATCCTTTTGCTTATTGCCTGGTGAGGTATTTTTAGAAGTCTTATTATTTCCATGGATGCTAAGTTGTCCATCTATCAATTTGACCTAACCTATTTACTAGTTTCCTTTGAACTAATCGATCTTTGACTATTAATGTATTTTTATTATGTATGTCAATGAGTTTCCTTGGTGTTGGCCAGCATAAGTGGGAGGATCAAATGACTTGTGGCAATGCTGGGGTTGTTTGGCTTATTTTGTGGCTTTATGTATTTGTACTTCCCTTGTATTTTTGGGAATTATTTATTATAACACATATGAGGGCTTGTCCTAAACTTTCTACAACTCTCTTATTGGCATGTTTTGATGTCTGCTGCTAACTTTACTTGCCTTGTGTGCTGTTATTTTTCTAACCACCTACCTTTTAGGGCGGTAACTTTGGGGCAATACTAACAAGTCTTCTATCGGGCACTTAAGCCTCAAAGTTCTGAAATTGATGAGGGGCAACTCCAAGTACACATTATTTTGAAGTTGTGTGGTTTGTGGAAATAATGTTGACCGGAAAAGTTAACGAGTCTTACCACGTAAAGAGTCCATGTAAAGGCTAGATGTTAGGGTATATGAAGAATGTTTGTGCTTGTTTAAGTTGTAGTTAAGGGTATATGGAAGATGTAATTATGACTTGTGTTCTATCTTCCTCTTTATGGCATCAATAATAAGTTATTTAATCTAATCACTGAAACATAAGTTTAAGAACTGGCCCATGCATATGAATTAATGCAACCTCTTAGTTGTAGCGGGGTGTGCCTCTACTATAACTCAGAGCAATCATAACACTTCTTTAAATTTAATTACTTAAATTGTAGCGGGAGTGCACATCTTCTATAACTTGGAGTGAATAGATTTAATGTTTAGAGCTTTTTATATAGTGATGGTTGTAAGCATGCGTACAATAACCTTTCCACATTAATAACTGATTCAAGCCTCCTTCAGGTTGAGATCTTGTTTCATGCCATTAGTTTAATTTAATTAATCTAATGAATAGTTTTGCAAAATTTTATTATTGTGATTCAGTCTAGCCTCAAGCCAAATGTGTTACAATTTAGTATCAAACTCGACTTTCTTGGACTGTTGAGATGGATAACCTACATGGAGTGTTTGCTTATTGTGCATTATGTATGTGTATGTTATATGTTGCGATATTTATGTTTACGTACGTGTTCCCCTCATTAGTCGATCTATAGCCTCGCCGGATGTTATATCTTTGTATTGCATTATTGTTTTCTTGCCCAAACCCTTCTTCGGTGTACTTTTTCTTTTTCTGAGTGTGAATAGTTGTTGGGATGGATCCCTAGCATAGATTTATCCATTCTGCTTGAGCACTGACCTGACTATACCTACATGCGACTGGTTATCCCTTTTGCTACCGCACGAGAATGCATTAGATACGTGGACAAAGCTCATCCATTTGCTTAGAGAGTAGTAGACCCAAGCACATGAGGTGTAGCAGATAATGCTCGAGGAGCAAAGGAGAGTGATGGGTGAGCAGCAAACCAGGTAGGACATGAGCAAGATGCTTGAGACTATCCATGAGATGGTAGTGTAAGTGATTAGGTTAGAAAAGAGGTCAGTAGAGGGAGCGACTATGGTTGAGATATCAAAGCCTGAACCAATCAAAGTACCACCTCCACTACCTATAGTTCTAGCATTGCATGTTCTAGTTGTACCGCAAGTAGTAGGGCAGTATGTGATACCGCCGCTCGTGATACCCAGTCTAGCTCATCCATGGAGGCACAACTAGTGACCGGGCTGTGACAGTGCCGTCTCAGTAGTTTGCAGTATGCGAGAGTTCTAGTGCTTACAAGACTTGGACAGACTATAGAAAGCGATGGGAAGTCAAGTGTTTCTAGAAGAACTGCGGACGATTGTCCTATGGTAGCATTCACCCAAAGGTATTAGTGGAGTGGTTTGACACAACATATTGTGTTCTACAACATATGGGTTTCCATCTAAGGTCTAGGTGAGGACAACCATTGGAGCATGGGGGTGATATGGTGAAAGTCCACTCAGTTCACATATGTTTAGAATAAGCCACTAGAGACGATCCCATGGCCATAGTTTAGGAAATAGCACCCCCCCAAACTTAAAACAGACTGTGCCCTCATAGTCAAATCATAAGATCTGACAAAATAATAGTTTAAGAAAGAAGGAAAGAGAGAAGGAGAGAGAATTGCTCATTTTGATTTGTCAATTACCTTCGTCTATGTAAAGACTATGAATATATATATATATAAAGACTATGAATATATATATATATATATATATGAGAGCAAAGATTCTGTGCTTCAGCACATGCAACTTGCCTATGCTAAAGTTTGGGGATAGCCGTTGGATCGTGATCCAACGGCTGTAATTCTTTCCCCTTCCCCCCACCCTCCTCCACTCCTCTCTTGTTTCTCAGGAATAATAGCCGACGACCTCTGGCGGCCTCCTGTTGCCCCGGGACGAACTCAACTGCGGCCCCCTACCCACCGCCACAGTCCCCGGCCGTAGGCCGGGACGAGCCCCGCCGCCGTCCCTGCCCCTGCCCAGTCTAATTTGGCCTTTGCCCTGTTTCCCCCGCCTATCGTTGCCTGTGTCAAAATTACCCTGCGCCGTCTCCCCAAGCCACCCTATTTCCCCCACCTAGGTGGGGGGAGTGGCGGCTGCGGCTTGGCGGGAGAACGCCGCCGCTCCCCTCCCCACCCACCGCCGTCCATTTTGCCCCCACCCCGCTTCGTCTCCCCCCGCCCCCGCCCCCACTCGCAAACGCTGCCCCACCCTCGAGATCCCCCACCCACCCCAGCGGGTGGCCGGTGGCAAGGTCGTCGGTGGTGGGGTGGGGCAGCAAAATAGAGGGGGAAGAACATTGGAAGGTAGTTTCGTAATAAAATTTTGATTTGATCTCGGCTCGACTTAATGCTACAAAATAAATTAAAAAATAAAATAATTTCATAATAAGAACTTGATTCTATCGAGATTCGAGTCAATATTATTACAAAAATTATTTTATTTTTTATTACAAAAATAATTTTAATATCGGTTAGGATCGTAGTAAAATTATTGACTCGAGTTAAGATCGGGTCAAGTTTTTCTTACGAAATTATTTTATTTTTTAAAAATTTAATTTGTTATATTAACTAAAGTCAGGATCGAGTCAAATTTTTATTAGGAAATTATTTTATTTTTTAAAATTTATTTCATAAAATTGACTCAGTTAGGAACGAATCAAGTTTTTATTATGAAGTTATTTTAATTTTTTAATTTATTTTTAATATAGACTAAAATCGGGATTGACTCGAACCTGACTCGAGTCAATATTATGAAATAAATTTTTAAAAAAATCATAACAAAAACTTAACTCGATCCTAACTGGTAGGGAGAGGCGAGGGACTGCGGCCGGGGGGGGGGGCGGTGGGGGGGGCTGGGGCCGGGGCGGAGCTCGGGGCTACTGGTAGGGGAGGCGAGGGATTGCGGCGGCGGGTAGGGTGCCATGGTGGAGTTCTTCCCTGGGTGGCTGGAGGCCGGCGGAGGTCGCCGGCCGGTGGTCTCAACAAATAAGAGAGGAGAGGAGGAGGGTGGGGGGAGGGGGAAGGAATTACAGCCGTTGGATCAAGATCCGACGGTTGTCCCCAAACTTTAGCACTGGCAAGTTGCCTATGCTGAAGCACAGAAATATTTTCACCTATATATATATATATATATTCAACTTAGTCGGGGAAGGATCGAACGTTGGAGAAAGTATTATTATTATTATATTATTGTTATATTATATTCTATACCCAGTTAAATATTATATTCTATTCCTTACCCGGTTAAATGAAATGCTGGTGTAGGGGTGTTTTCCCATACCCTACCGTCATTTTCATTTTATATTTTTATCAGGGGGCGCCATCCTCACCCTAGCCACCTATTTCTGCTCTTCTTCATCCCTAGCCGCCTACTCTCTTCTTCTTCTCTTTCGGAGCCGGTATAATGACCCAGCCCAAAGTGTAATGTAATTGGCATAAGTCATTTCTTTAAAATGGTTAACCCAAGTTAAAGATCTATAATCCATTCCCACTTATAAACAAGCCAATAGGTATTAGATGTGGGACTAAGTTGAGGGATCTCACAATCCGCCCACCTTAGGAAATTTTGTCCCCGAAATTCTACCCTTGGCCCATTGCTAGCCCCATCACACAACCTTATTTTGGCCCGTGACCAGTAACCTAGCTAACGTCCCTAGTCCAGTAGTCCAGCCACCATCTAACACGTAACCAGGTTACTTTGATACCATTTGTAACAACCCAGCCCAAAGTGCAACGTAATGGGCCTAAGTCATTTCTTTAGAATGGTTAACCCAAGTTAAAGATCTATAGTCCATTCCTAATTATAAACATGATCTTCTCCCAGTATGTATTAGATGTGGGACTAAGTTGAGGGGTCTCATAGCCAGCTTCTTCCTTTTGCTTGGGAATCCTTCCTATCTCCCTACTCTTAGATTTCATGCATTTCATGATCGCCATGCTAATTTCTCCTGTTTCATCAATTCATGATCATCATGTAAAATTCTGCTGCTTCATCAATTCATGATCGTCATGTAAAGTTCTATTGTTTCATCAATTCATGGTCATTTTGTTTTGTTGTTGCTTCATCAACATCCTATGCCATGTAATTGGTTAAATTAGGATAATTGAGTTGCACTCTCTAGTGTATTATGAGTTCTATGCATGGGGTTTGTATAGTGGGCAACGCTGTGGGGGATTCCAGGCATCCATACCAGTTCGTCGGCCAAGGCTCACCCCGTGCATGCTCACAGTGCTTGGCCTTGATGTTGGGTTGTCGTACGGGGAGAAGGGAAGCGTTCTTGGTAGTGCTGCCGGCCGGACTGAGTTCGCCTTGTGTTCCCGACAGGCAGCTGGCCAGCCGTCACACGCCTTGGTGCAAAACAGGATTCGCCTTGGATAGTTGCTATAATGCACGAGCTTTAGGCTTCCAATTGGATTGCTAGGGAAGGGAAGCAGTTAGTGAAGGACGTGTTCTGGTTTTTGGTTGAAGAAGAAGACGTCGTGGTCTAGTTTGTTCCAAAGATGAGGTGAGGAGAAGAGAAGAGCGTTGGGAAAGAAGAAGATGGCAAACTTGGAAATAAGGGTTGACTCGACACCGAGTCGAGTTAAAAATAATACTAACTTGTAATAAATCTTTAAAAATAATTATTTTAATGAGTTATGGGTTAAAATTGCTAAAATAATTAATTATTGTACGAAATCGCCATAAGTAATAAAAATTCGGTACATACTACAAGCGATTAATTTTAAATCGGATGGTTGTAAGTGATTATTTCACATTTACCATGCTAAATTTAATACTAGATAAATGAAGTGATTATTTTAATAACTAGTTAATAAGGTAGCAAATGGGTTATTAAACTATAATCGTGTAAAAATAACCTAAATTGTATAATGAAAATAAATAAGGTTTGAACCTTTAATGAGTTGAATGTTTAAAATAATTGTATTAGTAATATCTTTGAATTAGTACTTAATCAAACGACTTAATTAATTAAATTGTTATTAATAATGATCGTGATTAAAGATTAAAATTGTGAACTAAATCATTAAGATTGGGGTTAAGTAATTATCATTTTAAAAGAAAAGATACTAATAATAGTAATTAAATACTTGAATACTTGTTTATAAGTTAAAAATTAATTTATCATTAGTGAATTGTGAATTATGATTTAGATAATTAATTTAAAATATAAAGTATGGCTTAAATGATTATGTCACATGAATAATTTAATATTTAAGATTGTTGAATGTTACATGCTTTATGTTGTCGAATTTTGATAATGATATATATATATTAATCATGTAGTTGCATGCATTCCCACTCGAATAAAATTATACTTATGTATAATTTTATGTTCTCATTTAGATTTGGATCGCTGGTCACGGTTGTAGGTTCACTTACAAACTATCTAGGTCCGTATAATTATTTGAAATGTTGTATTTTCCCTTTTCAGCAGCCCTGGTCGGCCTAAGCCCAGATGCAATCACCATGCACCGAGTGCAACCAGGGTCAAGAAATTGGCTCAATTCGACATGGGGCCGCACCGTTTAAAATTACTATGTGGGAGTCTTGGTCAACTTGAGTTCATATCCGACCACCATGCGCCGAGCGCAATCGGGCTTGACTCAATTCGACACAGGGCAGCACCTTCTGAAAGATTGAATACTTGCCCTCATGCCAAAAGGGGTGATAGGGTGCAATGGCGCAAGATGACTCATTATGCACTTGTGATACCGAAAGGGTGAGTCAATGGCAAATATCGGTAACTACAGGTCATGGGCCACATAGTGTGTGTGCGCATGCATGAGATTGGAGTTGGATGGGGTGGCATAGGCTCATAATAACTAAAAGTCTTCAGAAATGGTAATAGTGATTATATTGACTTGTTTCATTTAATTATGTGGCTTAGTAGTTTTATCACTAGCGGGGAATTGCCTCCACTTGTGAGCAGCTTTAGACTGAGGATTAAGAGTGTGGTTGATGGTTCTTTTACCAACCTAAGGTTTGGTGAATTGATAATAATTAGGACTTCCTTTTATTTCTCTTGGTTATAAATGTGGCTATGAGAAATGGTCAGAGACTATGGAACTTTATTTTTACGTATTGTCACATGCTATTAGAACATGATTTATTTTTATGATTTATAAATTTTCTAGACTTATTTATCGGGTTATGATTCATGTACATGAATAGTATGTTTACAACATTTAACTTTTTAAGTAATACCTGGGCCAGTTAGGGCGGATCATAACAGGTGGTATCAGAGCTCGGTTTCCCACAAGCTCACACTTTATGACTCGAGTACCTTGTTGAAAACTCTAGTAGTTATCTTTTCCCAATGTTTTGTGTTACTAATTAACAAATCCATTCACTAATAAACCTATGTGATAACTGAAAAAGAACATATTAATGAACCATGATGGAACAAATTTTCGATGTTTCAGATGGCAGGTAGTAGTAGACAGTCAAACTGATCTACTCAGTCAAATTCCAATTCGGCAATATAGGGACTGGCGCAGGCTTTAGCAAATATAAATTATGTGGTTCAAAATATTGTTCAGTGGTTACCAGGAGTGGTAGCAAGGAATGGAGCCTCAAACTCAGCAGTGGGTCCGAGGATCACCCCAGATAGTGGTCAAGTGAGTGCCCAAGGGCGGGCAGGGTTAATAGACCTGGGTGAGCGAGGGGAGCTTCCAAACCCAATACCACTGGTAGTTTGACAAGTGTTGCTGCCAACTGTTGATGACTTGTTTGATCAGCTAAAAACAGCCAGAGTATTTTCTAAGATAGACTTGTAGTCTGGTTAACACCAGTTGCGAGTAAAGGAGTCAGACATATACAAAATAGCTTTCTAAACATGATATGGATATTATGAGTTTCTAGTTATGCCTTTTGGTCTGACAAATACACTAGCGGCCTTTATGTCACTTATGAACACGGTGTTCCACGAATACTTGGACAAGTTTATTATTGCGTTTGTGGATGACATTCTAGTCTATTCAAATAATGAAGAAGAACATGTAAAGCACCTCTCCATTACTCTTCAAGTTCTGAGAGAAAATCAACTATTCGCCAAGTTCTCAAAGTGTGACTTATGGTAGAAGGAGGTAAACTTCATTGGTCATATTATCTCAAAGGCTGGAGTTGCAGTGGATCCATCAAAAGTGAATGCAGTCACTGATTGGCCACAACCCAAGTTAGTCACTGACAACAGAAGCTTTCTTGGTTTAGTGGGTTACTATAGGAAATTCATTAAAGACGTCTCCTTAGTAGCATCGCTGATGACCAAGCTCACAAGGAAGGGAGTCAAGTTCGAATGGAGTAGTAAGTGTGAGGACTGTTTCCAGTCTCTAAAGAAGAGTCTAACAACTGCTTCAGTCTTGACACTGACAAATGGTAATGAAGGATTTGTAATATTCAGATATGCGTCCGTGGTGGATTTTAGGATGGTCCTTATGGAGGGAGGTAAAGTGGTGGCCTATGCCTCTCTTCAATTGAAGATTCATGAGCAAAATTATGCAACCCATAACTTGGAACTGGCAGCATTGGTTTTTGCACTTAGGATTTGGAGACACTACTTGTATGGAACCCAGTTTGAAGTCTTCACTGACCACAAGAGTTTGAAGCGTATCTTCACCCAGAATGACTTTGACCTTCGATAGAGGTAGAGGCTAGAGTATTTGAAGGACAATGACTTCCAAATCTTATACCATCCAGGGAAAGCGAATGTGGTAGTATATGCGTTGAGTCGAAAGGGCAAGGTGGACAAAGGTCAGCAACTAGCTAGACTTTGGGCCATGTCTGCAGAAGTGGTGGCTATCAACCCTATGGGGCCACTAACAAGGTTACTGGCAAATTTGGTTATTTCCAATGATTTAGTTGACCATGTTAAGCTAGCACAAATGGGTGATGAGCAACTGAATGAAATGTTGGTATAAGACTTCTGTCATTGTAGCTGATTCCAATAGTGTGATCAGATTTAGAGGAAGGTTGTTTGTACCCAAGGATGATGCACTTAGACGGAATATCTTGGAGGAGACTCATCGCTCAAAGTTCTGTAACTCACCTGTGGAGTTACTAAAATGTATCAAGATTTAAAGCGAACCTACTGGTGGATTGGGATGAAGAGGGATGTTGTGGATTTTGTCTCCAAGTGTCAGACTTGCCAACAGATCAAAGCCCAACATCAACCACCTAGGGGACTATTGCAACCTTTAGAAATACCAACTTGGAAATGGGAGTGTGTCACATGTGATTTGATTGCAAAGCTCCCAAGGACTCAAAAGAAGCATGACTCCATATGGGTTGTTGTGGACTGACTAACTAAGGTAACTCACTTCATCCCCACGAAATCAATGACGACTGCGGAATACCTGGCAGGATTCTATGTCGATAGTATTGTCAAGTTGCATGGGATTCCAAAGGACATAGTCTCTGACCGAGATCCCCTATTCACCTCACATTTCTGGGAAGCTTTTCAAAAGCCATGCGGACCCAAATAAAGTTGAGTACAACATATCAACCCCAAAACTGATGGTCAGAGTGAGAGGACTATTCAAACTTTCGAAGATTTGTTGCGAGCTTGCATTCTTGACTGGGGAGGTGACTGGGAGAAACACTTAGCCTTGGCTGAATTCACCTACTATAACTCGAAGGAAGGACCTAGAGTTCCAAGTTGGGGAGTTTGTGTACCTAAAGACATTTCCTACGAAAGGGGTGATTAGATTTAAATTATCAGGGAAGTTGAAGCCAAGATTCATAGGATCGTTCCCAATCCTGGATCGAGTTAGGAATTGTGCATATAGATTAGCATTGCCACCAAGTCTAGTTGGAGTACACAATGTTTTCCATGTGTCAATGCTGAAGAAATATGTACGGGATGAGGATCTTATCATTACAAATTTTGAAGACTTAGAGCTACAATCAAATTTAACCTACGAGGAAGAGCCGATTTGCATCCTAGCAAGAGAAATAAAGACACGTAGGAATAAGGAAATTCCTTTAGAAAAGTATTGTGGAAAAATTAGGGGTCAGAGGAAGCTACATGGGAGACTGAACAAGAAATAGCAAGGAAATACCCTAGCCTATTCATGGCATAAAATTCTTATAATTGTAGTAGAGTGAACTGATCCCGAAGATAAAATTAATCATGATTGTTTTGTTGCCGTTATGATATTTCGGGGACGAAATATTTCCAAGTTGGGAAGATTATAATGACTGTGAAATATATATATATATATATATATATATACATATATATATTCGACAAAAAAGATATATATATTTGACTCGGTCAGGGAAGGATTGAACGTTGGAGAAAGTATTATTATTATTATATTATTGTTATATTATATTCTCTACTCGGTTAAATATTATATTTTATTCTTTACCTGGTTAAATGAAATGCTGGTGTTGGGGTGTTTTCCCATGCTCTATGTAACGACCCGCCCGAACTGGACCGGGTGTTTTCCCATACTCTATGTAACCTTCCAGAACATGAATTTAAATACAGCAACTAGTCTTGGAACATATAATATAAATCATAACAATAAATCATGTTCTCTAAAATTTAAAATAACTTGTTCCACAATCTCGGACCGTTTCCCATAGGCACATTTATAACACAAAAAAAAAAAAGGAAGTCCAACTTTATTATCTATTCACCATACCTGGGTTGGTAAAAGAACCACCAACCACACTTCTATTCTTTAGTCCCAAATCTACTCACCTGTGGAGGCAAGTCCGCGTTAGTGATAAAACTACTAAGCCACATAATTAAATGAAACAAGTCAATATAATCCTTCTTATAATTTCACTCGTTTTTATTATTATTATTATTACACAAGTAAAGAGTAATTATCCCTCAGGTATTTCTGAGATTAGTAATTTGTCTCTCAGGTCATTCTGAGATTAGTAAAAGTTGACTCCCAACTCATTTTGAGATTAGAAAACGTCTTCCAGCTCATTCTGAGATTAGGTGGTCCCCTAATTGATTTTGAAGTTAGGTTATGGTCTCCCAATTCATTCTGAGATTAGAACATTGTCTCCCAACTCATTCTAAGATTAGGTGCCGACAAAGGCGCACCAGCCACAGAAGTGACAGAAACACACATTTCATACAATTATACCAATTTGGGAAAATACAACATTTTAACTAATCATACGACAATAACAACGATTTCAATCAATTATAAGCACACACATAGTAACACACATAGCAATTCTGAAAGGTGCGGCCCTGTGTCAGACTGAGTCGATCCCCATGACCCTGATTGTGTTGCAAGAGCATGGTGGTCGAATTCTGTGCTTCAGGCTGACCGTGGGCTGCCAACATAGGGAAAGTACAACATTTTCAACATGTATAATAGCAGACCTGAATATTTCGAACCCGCAATGCAAACCCAACGATCCTTGCGATCTGGTCCGAAACACATAAAAATTTACACACAGTATCGATCATATTCGAGTAAGAATGAATGCAACTAAACATCTAATATATATATATATATATATATATATAATTTTCAAAAACCAGTACCTACGCTTCCTTCTCCTCCACCCTTTTTCTCGCCATCCAAACCCAGAATCACGTCCTCCCTCAACTTCAACCTTCTCCAGCAACCAATTGGAAGCCTAAAGTGCGTGTTTTACAATAGTTAATTAAGACGACAACGTGCTGCACCATGGCGCCAACCTCCTGGCCTGTTCTTCTTCTCCCAGCCTCAAGACCCCTCCTTTCTTGCACCTTGCTCCAATTCAGATGTTCCACGACCTCGGGCTGGCATCAAAACAAGAAAGATTGGCCACCTTTGGATGTTGCATGAAGTATGGTCGTTCTCCCCACTTCTGCACATCGCTGCCATGAATTCCGGCGAGAAGGTGGTCTGTAGTGGATTTTTCCAGCGGCCTGAACTACTGTGATGGAACCCATGATGCTATCGACGAAGCACAACCGGTGTCTACTCCTCTGAACGTCCATCACAGCACCTATTGCAACAGAACGTCGCCACTTCCATCACCCTTGCAACTCCGCCCCTCACAACTGCAATTCTACCATCCACCGGAAAACAGGGACATGGCAAGCCATCCCTTCGACCCAGCAACCATAGGGGAAGCCTTACAAACTTGTTTACAGTTGCCCATTTGGCCAACAATTTGCACCCGTCGGCCATGGACGGGATTTCAGTTTTCCAGTTTAGTTTACTTCGTTTCTTTCTTGTTGATTTGAGACTTAAGTTACATGATTAACAAGCTTACTATCAACTAAAAAGAACATGCATGCAAACTAAGAATAGGGAGATAAGAAGGATACCCAAGAAAGGAAGAAGCCCTGGTAAGGAAGAGGAGAACTAGGCGGCTAAGGTGAGGAAGATGCCCTTACACCCGTATGTGAAAAATGACGTCCCCTTTCCAAATTTATAAAAATGAAAATGACAGCTAGGGTATGTGAAAACACCTTTACACCTGTATTTCATTTAACCGGGTAAATAATAAAATGGGTAAAGAATTAACCGGGTAAAAAATATAACATGTTCGGTCTTTCCCGAACCGCATCTGCGTTTAATTTTTCTTTTCTTTTTTTACGGTCTTTACAATCTCCCAACTTTGAAATATTTTGTCCCTGAAATATCATAACAGGCAACAGAACAATTATGATTAACTTTATGTATTTTTCTTCGGAATCAGTTCATGTTACTACAATATAAAGCTCCTATGCCACAAACAGGCTAGGGTATTTCCTTGCCATTTCTTGTTTAGTCTCCCATGTAGCTTCCTCTTACCCCTAATTTTTCCACAATACTTTTACCAAAGGAATTTTCTTGTTCCTGAGTGTCCTTATTCCTCTTGCTAGGATGCGGATCGTCTTTTCCTCGTAGGTTAAATTTTATTGTAGCTCTAAGTCTTCAAAATTTGTGATGATATGATCCTCATCCCATACATACTTCTTTAGCATTGACACATGGAAAACATTGTGTACTCCAGCTAGGCTTGGTGGTAATGCTAATCTATATGCACAATTTCCAACTCAATCCAAGATTGGAAACGGTCGTATGAATCTTGACTTCAATTTCCCTGATATTTTAAATCTAATCACCCCCTTCATAGGAGATGTCCTTAGGTAGACAAACTCCCCAACTTGGAACTCTAGGTCCTTCCTTCAAGTATCAGCATAACTTTTTAGTCGATCCTGAACTGCCTTAAGTCTTTGCTAAATGAGTTTCACCTTTTCAGTTGCTTCCCTCACCATCTCTAGCCCGACTATAACTGCTTCGGTAGACTCCAGCCAGCACGATGGAGATCTACAAAGCCTACCATATAAGGCTTCAAATGGTGCCATCCCTATAGTGGCTTGGTAAGAGTTATTGTGAGTCAAGAATGCAAGCTCTTAATAAATCTTCCAAAGTTTGAATAGTCCTCTCACTCTGACCATCAGTTTGGGGATGATATGCTATACTCAACTTAATTTGAGTTCCCATGGCTTTTTGGAAAGCTTCCTAGAAATGTGAGGTCAATAGGGGATCGTGGTCGGAGACTATCTCCTTTGGAATCCCATGGAATTTAACATTGTCAACACATAATCTTGCTAGGTATTCTGCCGTTCTCATTGATTTCGTGGGGATGAAGTGAGCTACCTTAGTTAGTCGGTCCACAACTACCTATATGGAGTCATGCTTTTTTAGTTATTGGGAGCTTTGAAATAAAATCGCATGTAACACACTCCCATTTCCACGTTGGTATTTCTAAAGGTTGCAATAGTCCTCCAGGTAGTTGATGTTGTGCTTTAATCTGTTGGCAAGTCTGACACGTAGAGAAAATCCACAACATCCCTCTTCATCCCAATCCACAAAATCTAGGTGTATCGTGAACTTTGAGCGATGAACCTCCTCCAAAATATTCCGCCTCAGTGCATTATCCTTGGGTACACAGAACCTTTTTCTAAATCTGATCACACTATTTGAATCAGCTACAATGTTAGGAATCTTGTCCATCATTTTATTCAGCTCCTCATCACCCATTTTTGCTAGCTTAACACGATCAACTAAATCATTGCAAACAACCAAATTTGCCTGTAAGCTTGTTACTTGCTCCACCAGGTTGATAGCTACCACTTCTACTGACATGGCCCAAAGTCTAGCTAGCTACTGACTTTTGTCGACTTTGCCCTTCCGACTCAACGCGTCGACTACCACATTCGCTTTCCCAGGATGGTATAAGATTTGGACGTCGTAATCCTTCAAATATTCTATCCACTGCCTCTGTTGAAGGTTAAGGTCATTCTGGGTGAAGATATACTTCAAACTTTGGTGGCCGGTGAAAACCTTGAACTGAGCTCCGTACAAATAGTGTCTCCAAATTTTCAAAGCAAACACAACTGCTGCCAATTCCAAGTCATGGGTTGCATAATTTTGCTCGTGAATCTTCAATTGGCGAGAGGCGTAAGCCACCTCCTTACCATCTTGCATAAGGAGGCATCCTAAACCCAACAAAGACGCATTGCTGAAAACTACAAATCCTTCATTACCATTTGGCAGTGTCAGGACTGGTGCTTTAGAAATTTGTGTGACTCAAGGTGCTAGGTCAATGGCAAACTCCTTCCCGCTTAAGAGGTAACCCTGGAAGTTCGTCTGGGAATACACATATTCCCAGACTGAATCCTCCCTTGAATCAAATTAGCAAATGCTAGTGTTTTCTTCTAGACAACGGGCTCTAGAAAATATTGTCCATTGAAAGCTGCCACAAATTCCGCCCACGCGATGGAAAAAATCTCACATCGATGGGAAGTGGTTTTCTCCATGGATTTCCACCAGGAAGATGCTTCCTCTTGAAGCATTCATGTTGCCAATCTCACTTGATGGCAATGGGACACAGACAGAGCTCTAAACGCTTTTTCGATAATGTCAATCCAGCTCTCCACCTCCATTGGATCGATCCCTCCGACATATAGTTCAGCTCCATTCTTTCTAAATTTTTCCACAGTGTAGCAGTCACTATCATCACCTACTGGCGGCACCACTTGTCGGACTACCGGTGGCACTGGGTTTGGGTACTCCCCTGCTCGCTTGGGTCTGCTAACCCTGCCCGCCCTTGGGCACTTCCCTAACGACCATCCGGGATGATTCTGGAACCCGCTGCTGAGTTAGAGGCTTCATTTCCTACTACCACTCCCGGTAACCGCTGAACAATATTCTGAACCACAAAATTTGTATTTTTTTGAAGCCTACGCCAGTCCCTATATGGCCCTTAGGATTTGGGCCAATACATTCTCTTTGTTTGAATTTGACTGCACTGATCGGCTTGACTGTTTATGAGTGCCTATGATCTGAAACGTTGAACCATCATGATTCATTAATATGTTTTTTTCCCCAATTATGACTTACGTTTATTAACGAATGAATTTGTTAATTCAAAACACAACACAGTAGGAAAAGATAATTATTGGACATGTCAACAAGGTACTTGAGTCATAAAATGTGAGCTAGTGGGAAACCGTGCTCTGATACCATCTGTAACGACCCGCCCAAACCGGACTGGGTGTTACTTAAAAATATAGTTAATGTAAATGTAACCTTCCAGAACATGAATTTAAATACAGCAACTAGTCTTGCAACATATAATATAAATTAAAACAATAAATCATGTTCTCTAAAATTTAAAATAACTGTCCCACAGTCTCGGACCGTTTCCCATAGCCACATTTATAACACAAGAGAATAATAAGGAAGTCCAACTTTATTATCAATTCACCATACCTGGGTTGGTAAAAGAACCACCAACCACACTTCTATTCTTTAGTCCCAAAGCTGCTCACCTGTTGAGGCAATTCCGCGTTAATGATAAAACCACTAAGCCGCATAATTAAATTAAACAAGTCAATATAATTCACTCGTCTTTATTATTATTATTACACAAGTAAAGAGTAATTATCCCTCATGTCATTCTGAGATTAGTAATTTGTCTCTTAGGTCATTCTGAGATTTGTAAAAGTCGACTCCCTGCTCATTCTGAGATTATAAAACGTCTCCCAGCTCATTCTGAGATTAAGTGGCCTCCCAATTCATTTTGAGATTAGTCATGGTCTCCCAGTTCATTCCGAGATTAGAAATCGTCTCCCAGCTCATTCTGAGATTAGGTGGCCTCCCAATGCATTTTGAGATTAGTCATGGTCCCCCAATTCATTTTGAGGTTAGTCATGGTCTCCCATTTCATTCTGAGATTAAAACATTGTCTCCTAGCTCATTCTGAGATTAGGTGGTCTCCAAATTCGTTTTGAGATTAGTCATGGTTTCCCAGTTCATTCTGAGATTAGAAAATTGTCTCCCAGCTAATTTTGAGATTAGGTGGTCCCCCAATTCATTTTTAGGTTAGTCATGGTCTCCCAGTTCATTCTGAGATTAGTAGATTCTCTCCCAGTTCGACGCGAGTGATTTTTACCTATCTATAGTTTAATAACCTATTTTCTACATTACTGACTTGTTATTAGAATAATCACTTTATTTACCTAATATTAAATTCAATATGGTAAAGGTAAAATCTTTATTTTATTAATTACTTATAACCGTCAAATTTAATTTAATCGCTGGAATTATGCCGATTAATTATCGACAGTTTATCATTACCGTATTTTTATTCATCGTGGCGATTTCATACAATCATTAGTTACTTTGGTAACTTTACCCATAACCCATTAAAATAATTATTTTTAAGGATTCATTATGAGTTCGTAATATTTTTAACTCGGGTCGGTATCGAGTCAACCAGTATTTACAGAATTGCCACCCTCCTCCGCTTCTTCTTCTTCTTCTTCTTCCCGTCGCCACTCTTCTCAGCACCAAAACCAGACTAGGCCCTTTGTAACGACCTGCCATATGTCACAACATTGTGGGCCAAGCTGCCCAGGTGTTACTCACAATTAAGCAAATATGTCTAACATTTTTTTTAATAAAAACATATATAAAGATCCCACAGTCTTAGACCATTTCCCAGTAGCCACACTTATTCTCAAATAAAAAAAAGGAGTCCTAATATTTATTTTGCTCCATGCCCTGGTTGTCAATCACCTAATTTCGTATCTGCACACCTGCGAAGGCAATTCCGCGTTAATGATTACAACACTAAGTAGTATAATAGATAAAACAAA
Organism: Piper betle; assembly: GCA_033002965.1. Classification (NCBI taxonomy): domain Eukaryota; kingdom Viridiplantae; phylum Streptophyta; class Magnoliopsida; order Piperales; family Piperaceae; genus Piper; species Piper betle. Next base: position 16,671 of record JAURVB010013380.1, on the reverse strand, counting down.
TCAAGTACATTCCACTATTTCCTTATGTTTATTTTAATATGCGGTGGAGCGATTCCGCTATACTCCAAAACAATGCGGAGGAGGTATCCGCTGTGAACCGCACATCCTAGCCGTAGCCATTTTGTGGGGAGGCTACCACTACCGTCTCCAGTGCCAGTGCCTCGCGCAACCCGGCCGTAGCCTTTTTCTGGGGAAGCTATCACTGCACTCAGGTGATTACTACGCCCCATTTGTGGGGAAGCTATCACTACCAATTCTAGGGCCAGTGCCTTGCACACCCCGACCGTAGCCTTTTACGGGGAGGCTATCACTGCACTCCAGTGCCAGTGCCCTGCACACCCCGGCCGTAGCCTTTTTACGGGGACGCTATCACTGCACTCAGGTGATTGCTATGCCCCGTTTGTGGCGAAGCTCTCACTGCCAACTCTAGTGCCAGTGCCTCACACACCCTGCCCGTAGCCTTTTTATGGGGAGGCGATCACTGCACTCCAGTGCGATTGAGGAATCGTTGTGCCATGCTCACCCCGGCCGTAGCCTTTTTATGGGCCGGCTATCACTACTCCAAAACAATGTTAATGAATCACAAACTTTACGCACATAATATGACCCAGTGTCAGACTGAGTCAATTCATTGACCCCGGTTGCACTCGGTGCATGGTGGTCGAATCTGGGCTTAGGCCAACCAAGGCTACCAACAAGGAAAATACGATGCTCTACTTATTATAGCTTCCCAAAAATGTGACGTGAATAGGGGATCTCTGTCAGAGACTATCTCCTTTGGAATTCCATGCAGCCTGACAATGTTATTTATGTACAGTTCTGCTAAGTATTCCGCCGTCCTTGTTGATTTTGTGGGGATAAAGTGAGCTGCCTTAGTCAAACGGTCCACAACTACCCATATAGAGTCATGTCTCTTCAAAGTCCTTGGGAGTTTAGTAATAAAATCACATGTGACACGCTCCCATTTCCAGGTAGGTATCTCTAAAGGTTGTAATAATCCACCGGGTAGTTGATGTTGGGCTTTGATCAATTGGCACGTCTGACACTTGGAAACAAAATCCACCACATCCCTCTTCATCCCAATCCACCAGTAGGTTCGTTTTAAGTCCTGGTACATCTTTGTAACACCAGGGTGTATTGAGAACCTTGAACGATGAGCTTCCTCCAGGATATCTCGCTTTAATGCATCATTGTTGGGTACACACAACCTCCCTCTAAATCTGATTACACTGTTGGAATCTGCTACAATGTCGGGAGTTTTGTCCAACATTTCATTCAGCTTCTCATCTTCCATTTGTGTTAACTTAACTCGGTCCACCAATTCATTGGAGATAACCAGGTTCGCCAGTAGTCCTGTCACTCGTTCCACCGGGTTAATAGCTACCACCTCAGCTGACATAGCCCAAAGTCTAGCTAGCTGTTGACCCTTGTCCACCTTGCCCTTCCGACTCAACGCGTCGGCTACAACGTTCGCTTTTCCCGGATGGTATAAAATTTGGAAATCATAGTCCTTCAAGTATTCTATCCACCGCCTCTGTCGAAGGTTAAGGTCATTCTGGGTGAAGATATACTTCAAACTTTGGTGGTCGGTGAAAACCTCGAACTGAGCTCCGTACAAATAGTGTCTCCAAATTTTCAGAGCAAACACAACTGCTGCCAGTTCCAAGTCATGGGTTGCATAATTTTGCTCGTGAATCTTCAATTGGCGAGAGGCATAAGCCACCACCTTACCATCTTGCATAAGGACACATCCTAACCCCACTAGAGATGCATCACTGAAGACCACGAATCCTTCGTTGCCATTTGGTATAGTCAAAACTGGTGCAGTAGTTAAACTCTTCTTCAAAGATTGGAAACTCTCCTCACACTTGTTACTCCATTCGAACTTGACCCCCTTGCGTGTAAGCTTAGTCATTGGCGATGCCACCAAGGAGAAATCTTTAATGAACTTCCGATAGTAACCTGCTAGTCCAAGGAAACTTCGGATGTCTGTGACTGACTTGGGTTGTGGCCAATCAGTAACTGCTCTCACTTTTGATGGATCCACTGCGACCCCTGCCTTTGAGACAACATGTCCGAGGAAATTCACCTCCTTCAGCCAGAAGTCACACTTTGATAACTTGGCGAACAATTGATTCTCCCTCAAAACTTGAAGAGCAATGGACAAGTGTTTCCCATGGTCCTCCTCATTATTTGAATAGACCAGAATGTCATCCACAAACACAATAATAAACTTATCCAAGTATTCGTGGAACACCGTGTTCATAAGTGACATAAAGGCCGCTGGTGCATTTGTCAGACCAAAAGGCATAACCAGAAACTCATAATGTCCATATCGAGTTCGGAAAGCCGTTTTCTGTATGTCAGATTCCTTCACCCGCAGTTGATGATATCCGGACCGCAAGTCTATTTTTGAGAATATTCCGGCTGTTTTCAACTGATCAAATAAATCATCAATCCTCGGTAAGGGGTACCGATTCTTGACTGTCACTTGATTGAGCTGGCGATAGTCAATACACAATCGAAGTGAGCCATCCTTCTTCTTTACGAAAAGAACAGGGGCTCCCCAGGGTGAAGTACTTGGTCGGATGAAGCCTGCCTGCAACAGCTCTTCTAATTGACTCTTTAACTCCTTGAGTTCCGCTGGAGCCATGCGGTATGGTGCTTTAGAAATTGGTGATACTCCAGGTGCTAGGTCAATGACAAACTCCACTGCCCGCTTAGGAGGTAACCCTGGAAGTTCACCTAGAAATACGTCCGGAAATTCTGCTACCACCGGAATCATGGACAACTCTTTGGGTTTGGACTCAGACTCCTCTAGAGTTGCCGAAAAGGCTTTACAACCCTCACCAAACCACTCAGTTGCCTCACTAACTGACACAATACAAGAGGATGGATCATTCCATGACCCTTGGAAAATGACCCCCATCTCACAATTACAAGGTTTCGTCAACACTCTCCTCCCTTTACAGTCGAGAAAAGCCTGGTGTGCAGACAACCAGTCCATTCCCAACAGTACATCAAAGCCTATTATCCCATAGACAATGAAATTCCATACATAGGGTTTCCCTTGTATATCCAAGGATAGGTTAGTCACTCCTAACGTTGTGACTTCCCCGTCTCCCGTTGCAGTAGTGACCCTATAAGTCTTGGGTAATGTAGACGTTTGGAGTCCTAAACTCTTAACTAATCGGGATGATAGGAACGAATGTGTACACCCCGAGTCAAATAAAACATCCACACTAACACTTTGAATCAGAATTTTACCTCGAACTGTGTGGTCCTCGTTCTCAGCGTCCTCGATTTCGACCGCAAAAAGTTTCGCCTTCCCTTTGTCCACCGATTTTGCAGGTGCTGGGTAGCGATTAGGAACTGGTGTCTTCTCCTTTTCAGGTTGCTCCTGTTGTTGCTTCAGGGACTGACGACACTCATTTTGCAGGTGTCCCGTCCTTCCGCAATTGTAGCACCGACGGGGCTCACTGCATAACCCTGAATGCATCTTGTTGCAATTTTTACATAGTCGATACGGAATCTCCTGAAACTTCCTTTTGCGGTTCCCATCGACATTCCGTTGATAGTTCTGCTGCTGGTGTTCTGCAGACCTGTTTTTGCTACTACCCTGGTTGGCATTCTTATGTTGCATAGTAGCCTTCCCCTGTTTCTGTGCACGGACATAGTCGTACACCAACTCATGAGTAGTGGCTGCCTCAATCACTTCGGTTATAGTGCCTCTTGGCGCCGTAGCAACCCTACTCCTCAATTCGGGCTTCAACCCCCAGAAAAATTTGTCTGCTCTGGCCCGGGCAGTTGCCAGACTCCCAGATGCAAATCTCTCCAATTGCAAGAAATTTTTTGCATACTCTCGGACTGAATCATCCCTCTGAGTTAGAGTGGCAAATTCCAGTGCTTTCTTCTGGACAACAGACTCAGGAAAATATTGTCCATTGAAAGCTGTTACAAATTCCGCCCAAGGAATGGACGAAATCTCCCGTTGATGGAACGCAGTCTTCTCCATGGACTTCCACCAATAGGATGCTTCCTCCTGAAGCATGCATGTCGCCAACCTCACTTGATGGCGATGAGGCACAGAGAGAGCTCTAAATGCTTTCTCAGTAATGTCCAACCAGCTCTCCGCCTTCATTGGATCAGTCCCACCAATGAATACCTCAGCTCCGTTCCTCCGGAATTTCTCTACAGTGTATCGATCACTGTCATCCCCAACTGGCAGTACCACTTGTCGGACTACCGGTGGCACTGGGTTTGGAAGTTCCCCTCGCTCGCCCGGGTCAGCTATCCCTACCCGCTCTTGGGCGCTCCCCTGATCCCCATTTGGGACACTACTAGGACCCGCAGCCGAATTTGGAGCTCCATTCCCTGTTACCAATCCCGGTAATCGCTGCGCTATGTTCTGAATCACAGAACTGGTATTATCTGAAGCCTGCGCAAGTCCCTGTATGGCCGTCAAAATTTGGCCTAACACACTCTCCACGTTCGTGTCCGACTGCGCAGCTTGGCTCGACTTCCTTCGGGTGCCTGCCATCTAAAATTTATTCCGTTATGGTTCATTAAATTTTTTTTCAATGATTACTTAGGTTTGTTAGTGAGTCCACTAATTCCCTAATGACATACCCCATTGGAGAAAGATAAATATTGGACTCTTCAACAAGGTACTTGAGTCATAAGATGTGAGCTTTTGGGAAACTTGGCTCTGATACCACCTGTAACGACCCGCCATTTGTCACAACATTGTGGGCCTAGCTGGCCAGGTGTTACTCACAATTAAGCAAATATGTCTAACATTTTTTTAACAAAAACATATATAAAGATCCCACAGTCTTAGACCGTTTCCCAGTAGCCACACTTATTTCTCAAATAAATAAAAAAGGAGTCCTCATATTTATTTTGCTCCATGCCCTGGTTGTCAATCACCTAATTTCGTATCTGCACACCTGCGGAGGCAATTCCGCGTTAGTGATTACAACACTAAGTAGTATAATAGATAAAACAAATCAAGTACATTCCACTATTTCCTTATGTTTATTTTAATATGCGGTGGAGCGATTCCGCTATACTCCAAAACAATGCGGAGGAGGTATCCGCTGTGATCCGCACACCCCGGCCGTAGCCCTTTTGTGGGGAGGCTACCACTACCGTCTCCAGTGCCAGTGCCTCGCACACCCCGGCCGTAGCCTTTTTGTGGGGAAGCTATCACTGCACTCAGGTGATTGCTACGCCCCGTTTGTGGGGAAGCTCTCACTACCAATTCTAGTGCCAGTGCCTCGCACACCCCGGCCGTAGCCTTTTTATGGGGAGGCTATCACTGCACTCCAGTGCCAGTGCCTTGCACACCCCGGCCGTAGCCTTTTTATGGGGAGGCTATCACTGCACTCCGAGTGCCAGTGCCTCTGTACACCCTGGCCGTAGCCTTTTTATGGGGAGGCTATCACTGCACTCAGGTGATTGCTATGCCCCGTTTGTGGGGAAGCTCTCACTGCCAACTCTAGTGCCAGTGCCTCACACACCCCGGCCGTAGCCTTTTTATGGGGAGGCTATCACTGCACTCCAGTGCGATGGAGGAATCGCTGTGCCTTGCTCACCCCGGCCGTAGCCTTTTTATGGGGCGGCTATCACTACTCCAAAACAATGTTAATGCATTACAAACTTTACGCACATAATACGACCCAGTGTCGGACTGAGTCAATTCTTTGACCCCGGTTGCACTCGGTGCATGGTGGTCGAATCTGGGCTCAGGCCGACCTAGGCTACCAACAAGGAAAATACGATGTTCTACCTATTATACGTACCTGACTTGTGATTTCGTCTGACTGTGACCCGTGAACCCTAATCTGAATGAGGGCATAAAATTATACATTAGTATAATTTTATTTTGCATGAACCTACATGCAACTTACATGACTAATATACTATCAATTTTAAATGATGTAATTAGTTCATGTTAGTCTTCATTTCTTATTAAATTTTCAGCAATTCTAATGATAATTAATTATTAATTATCCCCATCCAAATCCCCATTATCTAATTGATAATTTAATTATTAACATGTCCCATACTTAATTCTTTTGTATTTACCTTATATTCTAACTCAACCGCATCGAGTTCTCCCATATTTACCTGGTTGCCATTCTACTTTAACAATTCATTTAACGACCCCAAAGCTCCCAGCTTTATTGTAGTCAACCCGTGAAAGCCGGTATTTTCATCATGCATGGCGACCAACCAGTAACGTGGCGGCCTCCATTTGCTGCCATGGCGTCTCCAACTTGGCCACCACATGGCAACCCTCAACCAGTCCTTGGCGACCCCATTCCGGCCACCCAATCAGCAACCCCGACCTGACCATGGTGACTCCATGTCGGTCACATAATCAGCCCATGACCCATGGCGTCTACCCTAGTCGGCCACATAAACAGCACCCGACCAGACCCATGACGACTACTCTAGTCGGCCACATAAACAGCACCCGACCAGCATGTCTTCTTTTCCTTCCACCCAATTTCAGACCCCATCTTCTATCTACCCCACTGATCCGATTGGAAAAACCCCAAAGATCCAATCTTTATCCGCTGCTATCTCATGAAACTCGGACTACACCCTATATGGGGACCTTAATTTCACCATTAATGGTGGCCGACCAGCAGCCATGGCGACCATGTCCTGCCCCATCAAGGTGACGACCAGCACCACCCCAGGTGACGACCAGTCTGCACTTTCCATGGCGGATCCACGTCTGGCCAGCAACACCACCCATGGCAACACCGACCTGTTCTCCCCTCGGATTTCAGACCTGCGTGCCTCCTCGACGGTCTGTTTTGGCCCTCCAAGGTGACTCCATCCGGCCAGCATCACCGTCGGGAGCAATTCCCACCTCCAGCACGTCAACCCTGCACCATGGAAGGAAACATGGCATGGTTGCTGCTGGAAAACAGCAGGACGTCCTCCTGGTTTTCTTCTTCCCTTGTTGATTTCTCATTTAATTCTTATGTTTATCATGTTTATGATTTATGCAACATGTGTATGCATGCAACAAAAGAAAAAGAAAGGAAAGAAAATTACCCGAGCGAAGGAGGAAATCCGGTGTCTGTCTAAGGAGGAAAAATGTAGATGACGCCCTCCCCCTTTTCCTTTTATAATGAATAAAATGACGACTAGGGTACGTGGAAGCACCCTTTCACCGTAATTCCTTTAACCGGGTAATTGGGTAATCAACATGGTCCACTTAACCATTTCACTTAACCTGTTAAATGGGTACATGGTATGGTTCACTTAAATGGTTAATTGGATAAATAATGTAGTCGACTCGACCGATTCAACTAGAATTATCTAATTAAAAATTACTTTTCAATTAACCGGGTAATTCATACTTATCTAGCTAACGAATTTTTTCCCACGTTTGATCCCACTGCGTCGAACGTCATTATTATTATTATTATTATTATTATTTTCTGCGTCTTTACGCCTTTCTCCACCCCTTTTCTTAGCACCCAAATCTAGAATCACGTCCTCCCTCAACTTCAACCTTCTCCAGCAACCAATTGGAAGCCTAACGTGCTTGTTTTATAGCAGTTAATTATGACGGCCATGTGCTGCACCATGGCACCCAACTCCTGGCCTGTTCTTCTTCTCCCAGCCTCAAGACCCCTCCTTTCTTGCACCTTGCTCCAATTCAAATGTTCCACGACCTCAGGCTGGCATCAAAACAAGAAAGATTGGCCACCTTTGGACGTTGCATGAAGTATGGTCGTTCTCCCCACTTCTGCACATCGCTGCCATGAATTCCGGTGAGAAGGTGGTCTGTAGTGGATTTTTCCGGCGGCCTGAACTACTGTGATGGAACCCATGATGCTGTCGACGAAACACAACCGGTGTCTAATCCTCTGAACGTCCATTACAGCACCTATTGCAGCAGAACGTCGCCACTTCCATCACCCTTGCAACTCTGCCATCCACAGGAAAACAGGAACATGGCAAGCCATCCCTTCGACCCAGCAACCATAGGGGTTGTTGGGGGTGTGAGGAAGACTTGCGAACTTGTTTACAGTTGCCCATCTGACCAACAATTTGCACCCGTCAGCCATGGACAGGATTTCAGTTTTCCAGTTTAGTTTACTTTTTTCTTTCTTGTTGATTTGAGACTTAAGTTACATGATTAACAAGCTTACTATCAATTAAAAGAACATGCATGCAAACTAAGAATAGGGAGATAAGAAGGATACCCAAGAAAGGAAGAAGCCCTGGTAAGGAAGAGGAGAACTAGGCGGCTAAAGTGTGGAAGACGCCCTTACACCCGTATGTGAAACATAATGTCCCCTTTCCAAATTTATAAAAATGAAAATGATGGCTAGGGTATGTGAAAATACCTCTACACTCGTATTTCATTTAACCAGGTAAATAATAAAATGGGTAAATAATTAACCGGTAGAATTAGCCGGCTAAAAAAATATAACACATTCGGTCCTTCCCGAACCGTGTCCGAGTCCAAATTTTTTTTTTCACCCTCTTTACACCATAGCCGTCATTTCATTTTATATTTTTGTGAGGGGGTGTCATCCTCACCATAGCCACCTATTTCTCCTCTTCCTCACCCTAGCTGCCAACTCTCATCTTCTTCTTTTTACAGCATCCTTCCTATCTCCCTACTCTCAGTTTTCATGCATTTCATGATCGCCATGCTTTTTCTGTTATTTCATCAATTCATGATCGTCATGTAAAATTCTGCTACTTCATCAATTCATGATCGTGATGTAAAGTTTTGTTGTTTCATCAATTCATTGTTGTTTTGTTTTGATGTTGCTTCATCAATGTCCTATGCTATGTAATTGGTTAAATTAGGATAATTGAGTTGCAGTCTCTAGCATATTATGAGTTCTATGCATGGGGTTTGGATAGTGGACAATGTTGTTGGGGATTCCAGGCATCCATACCAGTTCGTCAGCCAAGGCTGATGTCGTGCATGCTCACAGCGCTTGGCCTTGATGTTGGGTTGTCGTGCGGGGAGAAGGGAAGCGTTCCTGGCAGTGCTGCTAGCCGGACGGAGTTTGGCTTGCTTTTCTGGCAGTGCTGCTGGCTAGGCATTGCGCGCCTTGGTGCAGAACAGGAATCGCCTTGGATAGTTGCTGTAATGCACGAGCTTTAGGCTTCCAATTGGATTGCCAGGGAAGGGAAGCAATTAGTGAAGGATGTGATCTGGTTTTTGGATGAAGAAGAACACGCCGTGGTCTGGTTTGTGCCAAAGATGAGGTGAGGAGAAGAGAAGAGCATTGGGAATGAAGAAGACGACAAACTTGTAAATAAGGTTTGACTCGACACCAACTCGGGTTAAAAATAATACTACCTCATAATAAATCTTTTAAATTAATTATTCTAATGGGTTATGGGTTAAAGTTGCTAAACTAATTAAGTATTGTATGAAATTGCCACATAAATAATAAAAATACGATAATGATAAACGGTCGATAATCAATCGGCGTACTACAAGCGATTAATTTTTAATCGGATGGTTATAAGTGATTATTTCACCTTGACCATATTCCATTTAATACTAGATAAATAAAGTGATTATTTTAATAACAAGTTAATAATGTAGAAAATGGGTTATTAAACTATAATCGTGTAAAGATAACCTAAATAGCATAATGACATCACCAATCGCCCCACAAGGGCAGTGGCTGGGAAGTGGGGCGGCAAACACTAAGCGATGACCCGCCGGAGGCCAGTGACGTCAATCAGCAGCAGTGGCACAGCGGCCGGTGAAGGCATCGGCGTCATGAATCTGGGCAGCGATGGGGTGAGCAAGGGGAAGTGTCGGGGATGGTTTGGGTGGCAATTTCGTAAAAAAGATGACTCGAGTCGGACCTGAGTTAAAAATAATAACTAACACCTAATAAATTTAAAAAGAACTAGAAAAATATGGGAAAATACCATATAATATAATACACTACATAACATCAAAATGACATGTTCTATAACTAATAACCCAAATGGCTATATAATGTGTCTTAATGCATTATTTAGCTTAAAAATAATTCTACGATCAAATATGAAAAAACTGAATAGTGTCATATACTCTAATAACTCATTTCACATACTGATGTTATCATTATATACTCGGGTATACTTGACCCTCATCACTCATAACGCGCGGTTCGCCTCGGCTTAACATGCGGGTCATGACTCGACTTGAACCGACTGGTTCGCTAATGTAAAACTTTGACTTAAGTCACGGGTTTGACATCCACTCGCTCATCTACTAGTACTAAATACCTATCTTCTTCATGATCTGGGCCCCAATCCAAGTTGGTGATTGTCTCATAGGACATGTTGATCTATTTACCCGTTTAACAAGATTGGCATAGAATTCCTTGACAAGCTACAATATGGCCTCATCCGATCTCTTGTAGAACTCTTTCCAGCCCCGACATCTAACAGTTCCTTGTACTTCCTTGTTTATGCCAACATTTTCTCTGTCAGTGCCCTCTCTTTTATTGGTTGCTTGCCTTGAATTATATCTATGAATAACTTCTTTGCCCTGGCTGCCCTCTCTTTTATTGGTTGCTTGCCCTGACTTATATCAATGAATAATTTCTTTGCCTTGGCTGAGAAAACGGGTAATGAGCAGGTGTTGTAAACTGTTGTGCCCTTGATCTCTTGGATAGCATCTTCCTTGGAGGTGGCTGTGTGGGTTGACACTCGTCATCTGTATATTTCAATTACGTCTCTGCTGGTTGGGATTCCTTTGCGGGAACTTGAGGTTTCTCATTTGTCAACTTTCTCCTAGTTCTCGTCACCTTTTGCCTCAGTCATGTCTAGCTCGTCCAGTTCAGTTTTAATCATTTTTGCTTGCTTCTCCTCATGTTGCTCCTTATGTTTCTCCTTCTCTTTCTTTTTAGACTTCTTGGCCTTCTCCTTTCATTTTGGCCTTGAACCTTTAGCAATATCCTTACCCATAGTTTCAGTAGGCTGGTCAACTTCAACTTGCATTTGGCGTTTTTACTTTTTGGTCGACTTTTCTGTTGCTTGTTTCTCCACTGCTATTTCAGTTTGGGCTAAGGCATCTTCTTGTCGTTTAGACTTTGGTGCATTAGGGATGGGACCATCTGTGACGCCTCGATTTCGGTTCACCTAAGAACCGCATTGGAAATGTCATGATCGAGTCGAGTTTGAAGACTTTGGTGCATTAGGGCTGACATGGACGGCTCGGATCTTGCCACATGGCATGATCCGAACATCCAACAACTCGTGGCCTAGTGGGCCCCACCTATGGTATATGCAATATATGCACGGATGGAAAGATCAAATCGAGATTATCTAAAGTTAAAAATAACTCAAGTCCTAAAAGTGACTCTATAAGCGGTAATTGAGGTAAAAATGTTAAATGAGCTTCGAAGCCTCAACTCAATCGAGTGAAAACCTACGACTCAATCAAGCAGGGCCCACAAGGGCAAAATCCAATGAGCTAAAATCCCTATGATGCTTGGAAAGGAGATATGCTGAAATTTCTAAACTAATACTAAATGTTTCAACGGCCTAAACCTAGGCTACAACTCTAGATAACCCAAAGAAATCCTTTGTATACCTCTTGTAGACAATGATAACTCATGTTCTTCTATAGCCTATCTCAAGTTGTCATCTGCATGTCAAGTATACTCAGCAACCATAACAAGCTCATACGGCCATCTAGGCCTCATGCCCATTATCTAAAAACTGGTATGGCTTGAGCTCGCTCTAACTGACTTGAACTAGCCCGAACCAAGCAAAAATACATGCGGGTAAAATCCTAACCCAAAGCTGGGTTTTACACTATCTGTTGTGGCCCTTGTTGATTACTTGGACAATAACTTCCCTACGTCATCCATGGTGGGCACATATGCCACCTTTTCTTTTCCATTGAACTCCATGAATCATAATTTTTGTGTGTCTCTCTTGTTACCTTTCTTCTTTGGTAGCTTTATGAAAAATGACATAATGCTTGGTTGCTTCACATCCTTTTCTGTAACACCCCGATTTCGGTTTACATAAGAACCGAATAAAAAATATTGCGCTTGAGTCGAATCATATTTAAAGTTGTCAGTTTGTATGACTCGATCAATAAAATATATTGAAACAGCCTTCTTTGTGTCATGAGAATGGAAGACACCTTTAAATACACATCAAAATACATCAAATATAAACAAAAGTAAGAAGAATAATTCCAACGAGCCCAAGTGTGTGTTGTGTTTATCCGTCCTCCCACCAAAGTTGACTCAAGATTTTAAGACGTCAGTAATGAACATTACTAGTCTGAAAAATTACTAGTAGAAACTAGCAAATGTGTATTCAATTACCCACAAAAACTTACGAAACTTCAAGATTACCTCACACTGGGCGGTAAGCAAACATACATAAACAAGTACCCACTCACATGCACAGCTCATAATCATATTCATACATACAACACTTACGCCCTCACACCTTTCATATCAACCGCCATGGTTCTCAAGTGGCAAAAGGAATATTTAAGTTAGTGCCACAAATTCTAGAAATGCACTACATTACGCAGTACCCTCATACACCGCACTACCTAAGGGTTCGAAGGAGTACTAGTGCGGTCCATACATATCTCTGTACCACTCATTCTCTTATTTGTGAAATCCATAAAAATGCACGTACTTATATAATAGGCTTAGGGAAGAGGCTTGTATCATACATTTCTGGAACTTCAGCTCAAAAACCAACAAGGGATCTCATCCTTGTAGTTTTATTAAACATGCGTAGAAAATACAGCTAAATGGCCCAACATTGGAAGGATGTAATAAAAGCTGCCAATGCTGTCTTATGTATAAAACACGATTAAACTCGACATGTAAGGAGTCAAGTAGAGAGGGAGGGTCCTACGGACCTATGGTCCAAGCTCCAAGCTTATTTGCACATCTATGGTGAGCTCGGACTCTGAAACCTACGTTGGAACCCACTACTAAGTAAAATACTAACATCTCTATATGATGCATGCCTGTGGTGAGTGCTCACATTATCAATACATTCTAATAAAAAAGACTATACTAAATAAGCATACCGCTAAACACATAACAAGTAAATCGAAACGTAGTAAAGAAAATAACTAATAAAAAATCTTAAATAAATAAATACTTACAATCATAAATAAATAGATAGATAATAAATAAATAAAAACAATCAATACTCTAATCATAAAATGATAATATAATATACTATATACGTAAATGGCTAAACGCGAGTAAATGTTATATATATTCATGTTAGTAATCATATAAACACTTAAATAAATAAATACATAATCATTTTATAAATAAATAAACAATTATTTAATTTTAATTAATCATGAATAATAATCATATCATAATCATCATTACAAAATACATAATTAAATACAATTAAATAATAACATACACGCAACAAAGAAGTGTGTTTATATATACAATTTAGTAAATATAAAAAAACTAACATCAATAAGTAAATATAATATTAATAATAACAAACAATCATGTAAACATACATCATATACGATAAACAAATAAATAAAAATAAATAAATGATTAAATAAAATAATAAATTAAGAAAAATCATCATACCATCCAATAATGCTAAATCATGTGAATATGCACCTAAACTAATATACAAGTTCTCGAATTATCGAAAACGGTGCGAGTACGAACGAAAACGGTCTGAAAATTAGTTAAACCAAACCGGACTGAGTTGAACTACACCAAACTAAAAGAGATGAACTAAGTGGTACGAATAGAAAGCCAGCCGCAAGGCACTCACAACCGTACCAAATAGATGGCTGAAGGAGGGTCTCACCGGCGGCGAGCTCAAGTGGTGGCGGCAGTAATGGTGGAAAATACTGAAAACGGGAGAAAACTTCTATAATTCGATGGGCGATGCTAGGGTTGAGTGTGCGGCCCAAATCTTGCCACGTGGCACGATCTAGATGTCCAACAACTCATGTCCAAGTGGGACCCACCTATGGTTATGTGTAATATACATATGGACGGAAAGCTCTGTTCGAATAATTTTAGTGACATGCAAGTATACACGGTCAAAACAAGTAGTATAATGATAAATTTAAGTATTGTCCCATAGGGAGAAAAATTTTCTCTAATTAATTAAAGAACATAAAATAAAGAACAAAACAAAAATAAAAAACTTAACTAAATCTATGTAATAACTTTAAATTAAAAGAGAAATTAAAATGATAAAACTCGTTCTTAAGTCGAATTTCCCTTAACATCAATTTCATCTTCAACAAATCTTCCTCTTATCTTGTGGATCTAGGATAATTATATGACATGGTGGCTCTCGCTCATTCATGCTTCTATTATTTTGCCTCAATTTCTACCTCCCAATGATAATTGATTAATCAACAAAACAATCCATTAAGATTTTCCTTACAATCGCATACGGTGTTGCGTATCTTCCGACCACAATGACAAACAAGTCAAAAGACATGTCGTATGATGAATTATCAATGACTAATCTAATTAATTTCTCCAAAAATCTAATTAAACCTCATGATCTAAGATATAGGTGATCAATCTATTCTTACCATTTAGAACATGATAATTCAAACGATCCGATTTTATAAAAGAGTAAGAGCTTGAAATAAATTCAATTAAATCATGTTAAGTTCCATTTTTCTCTAGAACGAAATAAAAGACTACTCCATAATAAAAATAGAAAATAATATAAAAAAGAAACTAAATTTTATTATGAAAGAGAAAAAATTATAAAAACTAGAAATAATTTCTTTCACTAAACTGCTAAGACAAAAGTTGAGATATGATAACAAAAAATGACCACCCTTTTATATAGAAGTGGAGATATAAGAATTCGAAGAGGGTTTTCACAAATCAACGTAGTTTAATTAATTATAATGTCCCTTCAAGTTTCCAACTGTTCGACTTTATTGAACACCATAAATGGTAGCCATTGGGTGGGGCCAAGTGTCATGACTATTAAATTTCAAAGCTTAATTTATTCCTCTTTTTCTGCATTGAAACACCAAAATTAAGCATATCTAATAAAATATTAATCAACTATAAAAAGAGTGAAATATCACTTAATTAATAATGTTTATACCCAGGAAGTACAAAATCATATAAAAAACCTGGGTAAATATTGTATATTTTAAACACTTAACACACCCCCATACTTAAACTTTTGCACGTTCCGAGCAAAATATCATAACAAAAAAAATTTTACTGCATGAAAATACTTAGTCCTTATTATGTTCTCATATGATTCTCAATCAAACCCTCAAGAGTTAACAAGATGTCAATCAAATCAGAAATTCCCTTTCATCAATCACATATAAAAGAAAGCTCTCTCTGTGTGTGATAGTCCTTTGGCTTATCATTCTTATATGCAACGAAGAGAATACAATCAAGTACATGCTTAAATATGTTTACCCTTCGCTCCCATCTCTACTAATGTAGGTAATGCCAATTAATGGAATCAATAAGTCTTTATAGGTTGTAACGGGGCCAGGGGCTAGCGACCAAAAATTGGATAAACAAGATAGAAAAATCAGAGGCTAATATGCACCTTAGAATTAAAAATCCTTTCTAAATCCTGACATACATGTATAACAAATCCCCAACCAATATGACACACACTTCCTCAAATGTAGTATCGAGTTGACCTAATATAAAAACTAACTTTGCTTTGATTTTCCATTGACTACCTGGTGCTTTTTCTTTTTTTCTTTTATTTCAAACCAGTAGAAGACTATTCCTTCATCTTATGTTTACTGGTGGAGGATCATTGCCTCATCTTTTTTTTCCATTTCTTCTTCTTCTTTCTTTTTTTTTTTAGAAAGCAAAGTGCCAGGAAAGTCCACACTATCTACTCAATCACCACTCTATAACACACAATGCCTTCCCCTATACTACTCAAAGTTTCATCCTTGTTAGAATTTAGAACAAATTCAAAACACTAAGGTGCTAGGACTCAAACAGCAAGATATATTTTCAATAAAAAGGCCACGGCTAAAATAAAGGTAATCAAACAAATATGTATAATAAAGGCCATGAAAGTGTGTACAGAGGATAATTCATATTAGGTAGGCTTGAAGAAAGGCCCAGACTAATCAAAGAGAAATGCCTATATCATTTTCCATTAACATGGCAAGCCAAATATTTTGCCTCGAAAGTCGCTAGGGCAACTTGTAAAAGTCATGACCATCATGCACAATCCTTATTGCAAAACATTCATTGAAATCATCTAAACCAAAGGATTTTGAAAATAATATAAGGTAGAGAACCAACTCTCAAATGCAATCTTTTACTCAGTTCATCCCTCATATCAATTAATTAAGTTTTCCCCAAAAAGTAAGACTAATTCACATGTGCCTATCATTGAACCAAGAGACTAATATATTGTTGCGTAATAAAAATTTTACACTAAACTACACTATATATATATATATTATATATATATATATATATTTAAAAATCTAAACATGAGTCAAGCATGAACAATATGCATAAAATTAAGGCATCACCCCCAAACTTAAACTACTCATTGTCTTCAAAAATAAAAATAAGGAGAAAGAAGTGAAAGAGAACTCCCTCAACCAATTAGTTAGTGGATGATTATCATGAATAACTGACTTTGCAGTTCAGCCATGCTACAAAATAA